>VYZV01034341.1:49656-188062 GCA_013401275.1 Pandion haliaetus
TGTTTTTGTCCTGAGGTATTTATTGAAAACAGAATTGTAGAATAAAGCAACCTTCTTAAGTCAGCTGGGTAAAATAGTCTTGCCTTTAACATTTTTGCAATTGCTCAGATAAAAGTAAGAACTGGTTTGGAAATAGACATAGGAATATGATGAATCATATTTCTCTGTCACTTGTCTCAATGGATTCATATAGTCCTAAGAAAATAAAACAAAATGTGTTCAGCTCTCAATTATTGTAGTTCTAATCTAAAAGCAGGACCATATTTAATTGTTACGTGTGAGTTATATGGATTTAAGAGCTTCCCAAATACCAGATAATTCATGCAACATCCCAGCATAATGGGCACGAGTACCCCAGCTAGCGTGGGGAGTGGGAAATGAGGTTGGTTAAGCAATTTACCCAAAGCCACTCATAATCTGTAGCAAAACTCAGTCCTCAAGGCTACAGTTGATTCCAACACTTTTTGGGGCAGAGGGCCAGAATCTCACCTCGAATTTCCTGAATGCCAGTCTGATGCTTTAACCACAAGACCAACTGTTGTCTTCTGGCCCATGTTCCCTTAGTCTTCTGCTCTTTGTGCAACAAGGAAGATGTCAGGACTTGAAAGGTGGTGTGTCCACCAGTCATTTGAGTCCACGTCCAGCTTTGTGTAGGTCACTATATATGGGAAATAAAGGAAGTTTTCACTTCTTCCAAACATGTCAGAGGATACAAAGTGCTGTCAGTTAATTCCTACTAGATGGCAATTTTCCAGGGGTGTCTGATGGCTTATGTCTATGATCAGGCAACCAGAGAAACCCTTTTCAGTTATTTGAAACTGAGGAACAACTCCACTAAAGCGAGTATAGTTTTGACTAAAAAACAGCGTGTGAGGAGAGCTGGGCTTACAGTGTCTAGAATAGCAAGGCAGATGCAGTAATGAGCTGGCATTCATTGTCTCAGATGCATGGGTTCTCCTGATTTGAATTGCTGTAGCGTGTGATGTGCGAGGCTGACGCTAGAGTTTTGCAGTGCTTACAGAGAAGCAGTGGGAAGAGCAGGGCTGGTGGCATTCCTGGGAAGCAGAGGGGATCTCTTGCTGAAATTAAAACCAGCTGCGGAGCTGAGACATGGTCACTCGGTAATAGCTTTGCTCCACAGATTGGTCTTTCCCTAATGTGATACATGCAGTGTGCAGATAGTAGCAGGTTTTAAGATTTATGATTGCCTGATTTTTCCCATGAATAGGGAAATCTGATAATTATCCATTTTAAAGCAATTGCTGAACAATAGGAAGGAGTATGCTTGTTAAAAGTAAACATAAAAGCGAGCTGGATCTATCTTAGGTGCAGAGCCTTTGATAGATTTGCTCCTTACAGCAGTCTTTGATCTGCCACACTAGAAAATAAACTCAGTGGGAGACTGGATACGGGATATAGAGCAGTTCACCTCTAGGTCATGGGCTCCAATCCAAGCAAGGTCAGGAGCGAGCCTTCGGGTCAGCTTTGGCAGGAGCTGGGGACGGCAGCACCCCTGATGTCTGCGCTGCACCTGCGTGGTGAGCACAGGGAGACCGTGGGTCTGCAGGGCCGCCCGGCCGCTGTCACCCACCACCAAACCCAGCAACGAAGGAGGAACCTATTGCTTCTTCCCCCGTTCCCAAATGAGAGCTTTGCAGCATTTCCAAGGAGATAAATGGTATGATCCTGTACCTAGCCAGCCAGCATTGGCATCATCAAGATTTGGCCCTTGGGAACGCTCTTGCTGGAGGAAGCTGAGTGCTCTGGCATGGGATGCGTGCGGGTCGTGCCCAGCCCTGAACTGCAATCTCTGTATTCTCCTCCAGCTTCTCAAAAAGGCAACATGAGCTGTGCCTGTTACTTAACAGGTAATCTAAACAAAAGAGATGTCTTCAAAGTAGTCGTATCAGTGCTGCAGGAAGAGACCTGTGGGATCATGCACCAGTTGGCCTGGAGGCAGCAACGTCTCCTGGCAAAGTGCTGTTCTGACTGCTTCGTTGGCAAAAGGCGGGCAGCTCCATACATCGTGCTTTCGTCTAGTATGGCCACACTACGGCACGAGGCGACAGTGTTTGTTACGGGCCAGATTCCCTCATCTGATAAAAATGGCTTGCAGTGCCCAGCGACACAAAGCTGCTTTGAAGTTTGCCTCACTTGCCCCTCCAGCCGACTGTTGGCAACATATGGGGATAACCATAAATACTGTTCCATCACCTGCTTCTGCTACAGCCAAGGCAAAGAGATGTAGCAAGGACTTGTCTATGCCCAGGAGACCCTGAATGCTGAAGGTGCCTGTATGGGAAATGCAGCTTTGCAGCTCCGGGGCTGGGGGCTGCAAAGGGGGCTCACGGCCACCCTGCCTGTCCTCCGAGTGTGGCACTGCCCGTCACCCCAAACAGAGGATGTTGCGTAAAACCCCAGGGTATTTTTTTTAAAGTATTTTTTTCCATGACCCTGACACAAATTAGAAAGGGCTGTTATCTCAGAAATATCTGGGGCTCTGTCTCTCCCCACCTTCCCAGGGCTGTTTCCAAAGGAAAAGTTGTGCAGCTTTGTTTTGGAAGTAGCTGAATGCAAAAGACTCCACGTAGGAGGCACAGTGCATGTAACAGGTCACAAATAAACTGAGCTCACAGCAAGCACTTACAGTGGACTATCGTAAGGTTTTCTGGCTATGAAATCTGAATTTCTGGCTATGAACCTCAATCTGAGCTGAGAAGGAACATGGGAGAGAAGCAGACATTAAACGTGAGAAATGAAAAGCTCGGGGTTTTGCACTGTTGGGGAAGCCACTTGAGTTTCTTTCTGATGGTTCCAAAGAGAGCAGAAACAGGGATTTTGTTGCACCTCAGCTGTATCAGATCTGGGGAGCTGGTTCTGTTTTGTCTCGTACAAGAGATAGCTGCCAAGATTTATCTTTGTAGGGTGTTTTGCAGGAGGGGAAACAGAAGTGAGAAAGGTCTGGAACCTCATGTAGCTCTGGCCAAAATCATGTTATCTGAAATAACTGGTTATCTGAAGTTTGGCCAAACCTCACTCCACATGAGACTCTCAATGCCAGGCTAGAGCTGCAGGGATAAATAACAAGATCCAGGCTGTCTGCTAGGGGACTGCCCACCTAAAAAAATGGGGTTTTGAGCCCACAAGAGCAGTCTGGACTGCCTCCATTTGGAACTGAAGGTCTCAATGCAGTCAGTGTGGGAGGTGTGCCCTTTTGCCGACCGGTCAGCACAGAGAGCACTCTTGGCTGGAGGTGCCAGCCCACGCTGGGCAGTGGGGTGGCACAGCGGTCAGGTGGGCTCAAGCCCCCAGTCCTCCCCTCTGCACCTCCCACCTGAGTGTGCCCAGAGGCCCCCTTGGGCACGGGGTGGGCTGTGGAGATGGACCTGGTCTCACACCACTACCTAGAAATGACTGGGCTCTAGCTTGGGAAACATTAAGCCTCTGCCCGTAGCATTTTTTCAATCAGTTTTTGCTTCCCTTTTAAACACCTGTCATCCTCTTTTATGCATTTTTTCATTATTAAAACCAGCATATGACTGATGTGTATGGCAGGAAGGCTACAAAGCCTTTTGCTTTAGAGGTGAGGGCAGGCAATGAGCTATGCGATCGGCAGCAATCTGCCCAGTAGGAGGTCAGGGAACCGCTGCAGAGACGCAATTTCATGTGGCAGGAGCCCGTGCAAGGGGCAGCTCGGTGCCACCAGCTCCTGGGGGCTGTGGGGTCCCGGAGACCTCGGCAGGAGGTGACAGAGGAGAGAAACTGGAAATTAGAATGTCAATGATGTAAAAAACCCAAATCGAAAAGAAAGATCCATGAACTGATGATGATGGACGAATCTTGCTACTCAGGACTGGTTAATCTCGGTATTGAATGGGGTGTGTATCTCTGGTGCAATGTCACCACGGCATGACCAGTATGTAGGGAGCTGCCCGAGCAATCCCACTTCTGCTAAGCTCCAAAATACCCAGCTCGGGACCCAGAGAGGCCTGTCCACACCCTCACTCCACCCTTAAGCTTCTGCGCTCCTTGGCTCCGTGGCATCGGAGAGGATAAAGCGGCACTCAAAGGCAACTTTTGCTTGGAGAGGTCCAGCCTTTCCCTGCGCCTGAGCATCCCATCTGCTGCGTTGCTCTTTTTTTTGCACCCGAGGATGCTTCTTCAGAGCGAAAACAGCAAAAGGAGGGTTTGGCGTTAAGTTGTGCCTCCTTTAGCTCTCCTCGTACCAGGGAGGGGATCCCTGTGCTGGTTTCCATTTGCCGGCTGATGGCAGCAGTGCATCTGCACAGAGGGACCGAGCAGGCAGCTCCGGCCGGCTGGGCTGGGGCAAGCAGCTCTGCCTGCTCCCCTGCCAATTCTCTTTGCTGCTCTGACCACATTACCCCAAATATTGCAACTGAGGCTTATAACGCAGCTTCCCACTGCCCTACTGCGAACCGGCCGTTGCCTCTGATCAAATAAGTCATGCACTGGAAGAGTTATTGGCATGGAAATACGTCTGCTGCTTCAGAGGGGGAAAACTGCAGGAAACTTTCCTTGTCTGTACACCCACCTGCTGATTTGTCCCCTTCAAGCACAGCAGAATGGATGAATCATCTCCAAAAATAAATGCCAGGCGCTGAGTTGTTCCTCCTTTAAAGACAGGACTGATACTTCCTTGGGAGCCGGGAGGTGACGGGACGCTTCCCCCTCCCTTGGAGAGGCCGTGGGGTTTGTGCCGCCGTTATCCTGCTTTTCCCTGGGATGTGTCAGTGCATGGCATTATGTTTAAAGAAAAAGAATATTCCCCTCTTGCCTTCTTAAACACAAGCAATGATTTTTGAGGAAGAAAGAGGACAATACGCTATTGTTACGTTGTTCCCCTCCTCAGCCTCGCACTGAAATATTTAAGCTTCCCCATGAATAATGCAGCTTCAGCCCCAAGCCTGTTTTGCACTTCACACTAACCGGGCCCATAAAACAACAGGATTGCTCCCGGCATACATTATGCTGTATAGGACATCTCCCACCGAGCAAAGCTTTGTCTTCGCTGCCACAAAGGCTGTTGGGATTTTTTCCCTGTCTCCAAGAGAGATAATGAGCATGAGAGCTCTTGCTTTAAAATATTAGTGGAAACAAGTCACCTGTGGTTTTTTTACCTGGTGCTAACTCCCTGCGATCTGCACCGCATCTCCCGCTTACGGCTGATCCCGTGTAGTTTCCTTTTTATCCAACTGCCATGCCCTATAGCAGGAGAGCTACACAGCACTTAATCTATAGGAAAGATATGCCATATTTAGCTGACAGGTGAAGACAAAATGAGACAGGTCAGTAGTCTACACCTTCGCAACAACTGCATTTGTGTGATTTAAAGAAGAAAAAACATGCTGGGTGATTGCATAGATTGTGTCTCTCTCTGAGCGGTTTTGCACTGGCATAATCAGTGTTTGCAAGTGAGTATTCGATCTGATTTACAGCCAACTGAGAGCGGTCAGGTATTGTCGAGTACCGGCAGACAAATTGATACATTAGAAGTCAGGATTGCTCCATAACCCAAAATAAGAATTATTTCTTTCTCTTGACTAGGAATTAGGTACCTGAGATGCAGCAATGAGCAGGGCCAGCATGCTATAACAGCTCGAGGCTCATACATACCCTATCACATAGAGCATATCCCTTCCCTTGTCCTTGTAAAGTTCAAGAGAGAGTTTTGTAGCATTTTAATGACACTGCTGTTCAGAACAGGACCCCTTTGGCGTCGGGTTTAGTCGCTCCCAGCCATGCTGTGCGAAGCTCTCCCCTCCTCAAAGGAAAAGGAAAAATGAGGCAAGAGGGCAAAAAAATGTGTGTGTGCCCCCCTTCCCATGAAGATACCTTTACACTAACCCTAAACTACAAAGATGAGGCTCGATGAATTTTGGATTAAAAGGAGCAATATGCCTCCCTGGACATCTGGTCTGTTGTCAATAATGACATTAGGATCTGTCACATAGGAATTGCCATCTGTGATCCGGTCAGAGGCCTTTCAAAGGGAAGGAAATGGGAGGGTGGAGATCAAGGAATAGTTTGCTGCAGGGAAGAGTGACTTGGAAGCCCCGGAGGTGCGTGTGCCCTTCCTTCAGCTCTGCAAATCACTCCATTCCTCCATCAGCTTGAGGACAAAGGTAGAAAAATCTTGGGTTTTGGAAAAACCTTGGGAAACCTTTGCTGAAGGGATGAGGTGAAGTGGGGAGAGTTAGGATTGTCTGCAAGGTGGTTACAAAAAAAAGGGCCGTACTGAGCGAGTGCAAAGGTTCATCCAGACCTGAACCCTTCTCCTCAGAGGAAGACGAGGGTGATGTTCAGAGAAGACTAAAGCAGTAGAGAGGCATGCAGGGTATTTCTGGTGTGCTTTGCAGCCTCCTTTGTGCTCAGGGACTCTCCAGGTTAGATGTGGGCTGTCTGAGCTGAAGGGAATCGACCAAGCTCTGAGGTCTGGGACAAACTACCGCAGTACAGAAAACAAATTAGAAGTGCTGCTTGGACAGGGGTATTGCCCCACTTCCAGACTGCTCACATCAGGCTTTGACTTCTGAAATGAAGCAACGTTAAAGCTTGCCTTCCCCCCTTCCCCAGGCTGCCCTTGCAGCATGCTGTGTGCCAGCACATCTCCAGCACCTGCTGCTCATGCTTCCCATGCAAAGGTTGCGGCAGTGACTCCCGGGACCGTTGCAAGTGAAGATGAAGAGAACAGTCAGAGACCTAAAATATCTAGGAGAGGTTTTCCAGCTGCTCTGTGAATTTTTTACATCATCTGGGAGACACCACCTGCTAAACCACTCCCAAACCAGTGCTGTTTGGAAAGATGGGTGTCTCTGGAAACCCACCTGCTGCCAGGGCTGCAAAGGCAATAACATTAAAACCTCCAGGGACCTGGTGATGCTATTTTTCACACGTTTTGTTTTTCTTTTTATTAGCTAGGTATAAACTTTCCCCATAGAAACCTAAGATTAATCCGATCACCAGCCCATCAGCTATTTATTTAGAGGTAAGTCCTCATCTTGTATTTTGGCCATCAATCCCCATTAGTTTCCCTATATGGTTGATTGAATAGTCCATTGCCTGTACTAATAAGCACCCATTAGTTGTCCCACAGAGCTTTAGTTTTATTAGAAACAATTCATGTCAGTCGAGGCCAGATGAAATGCTTTTAGCTGGATTGTTTTGATTGCATTACTTGGAAGGTGGCATATGAGCGCCTGGAAGGTTAGAGAGATGCAGCATCCGACTGAGCTGCTCTTGCACGTATGCGATGAAAGGAGAAACGCAGATGGTATGGCTGTGAGCAAGGCGAAGATTTGCTGCAAGAGCACATGGAGTACATTTAAACCTGCAGAAATGGCTCTTTGGTTTGCCCCATTTAGGTCAGTCTGGAGGGAATCTCCAAGGATTTGAAGCAAATGATCCTGCCATCTTCTGCCTGGCTTTGTGCTTTCAAATGCTGGTGGATCTCAGGACTTACCATTGGTGTTTCTCTTCTTTGTTTAATTCTCTCTCTTCATTCCTCACACCCCCAGCCGAGAAATTTCCCCTTTTGCAGCATTTTGGGCTGCAGTAAGCTGTTTACAAGCAATTTGACTTGGTGCTCTGCAAAAAAAAGTGTGGAAGGCAGGAATTGCTGCAAATCACTATTCAGCTGCTCTTCATCACGCTAGCTCTGGCTTCCATCTACCCGACAGCCCCGCTAAAAGGATAATAATGCTTTAAAAATTAGAGTCAGCCAAACAACTACTTCATAAATTCATGGCCTTGCCCTGATCCTTTCCAGAAGTTTTTCTTTCAGATTGAGTCCACGTCAGACCTTGGATTCCTTCCCTTTGGAAATGCTGCTGCTTTTCTACTTTCTGAGCGCTCGCTGGGTCACCCAGCTATGCAAAGGGGGTTACCAATTATCTGTCATTAGCTCGACATAAACAAGCCTTGTTTCGGGATAATCTTGTGATCTCTCCTTCAGAGAACACAGGATAATCTCTCCGTGATGTTGTCTCATTGTGGGATTTTGTCCTTGATAGATAAACCGGTCCTGAAATCCTATTAAGAGCTATTCTGCCTCCCCTGAAAGGAGTCAAACTCACAGATGAAACAAACTCCTGGCAGACTCGGAAGAGACCCTTAGCTTTGTCTACCTGATGGGAAACAGCTCTGTTTTGCAGCAGCTGTTTCCATCTGTGCCACTTCTGAAAGCAATTGAAGATCTAACACAGCCCTGGCTTTTATATGGGACTGATGGTCCTTCTCAGCTCATCAAATCCACCTCCAGCTACCAGCAGGCAACCATGGCAAATATATTGTGGGCTTGCTTGAGCTGTGGTGGGTAGGCAGTACTTGGTGGAAAGGCTGGTTGAGTGGGTGATATAGCATCTTTTCAATCAAAGGTATGTCCTATCTATCTGTGTTGAGGGATGAATTGCCCCCTTGGGTTTTCTGCATATACCAAAGGTGTGGAGTGCTAGAGGACCTAGGCAGGAGAGCTCCCACCATTGCTAGCCAGAGATGAGGTTCAGCTTTATTGTTCTGCTTCATAACTTGGGGAATCTCAGCAGGAGGAGTACCTGGCTGGCAGTTTCCAGGATTTTCAGCCTGGTCCCCTAAAAAAGATGACCTCTTAGTCTATGTGTCCTTCTCCCAAAATAACTCTGACCCCAGTGTCTGACTTTATCTGCATGAAGAGAGGGACAGAGCTCTCTAAAGCTTTCAGGTTTCATAAAATAGGATTTTCATCCTTGGAGGCACACGATGGCTCTGCAAATATTAAAGCCACTGTAAGACCTAATGTTTCAGGCCCCCTAAACCACCCTGGGAAGCTCTGCTTTGGCAAGGGGCTGTAGAGGGAATATTTGCTGCTTATTATGGCTGAGGAAGTGTGAAAACCGGGACCTGGCTAACGCTGAGCCCTCCACAGCTCATGACATGGGTAGCTTGGACCGTGCCCCCTCTCCTCTCTTTCCCTCCCAGCTCCATGCACCCAGGGCAGCTGCCCCAACCATGCGCCCCAGCACTATCCACCCAAACGGGAGCAGTGAAATCCTTACGCTTGCCTTGTTGGGTGCAGAACAAAAGAGGGACCCAGGGGTGCCACGGCAAACCCCATGAAAAACATCTCAGTGGCCAAACTGGGAGGTGAACCTTGGTGGGAGTCGAGCTGGTGCTCTGACTCCTATCAGAGGAGCCTGATGCAAAGCACATTTAGCTGAGACCGTGCGGAGATGCTGAGCACGGCTAGGACAAGGCTGCTTGGTGCCTGTCACATACCTGGGGGCAACGTCATCAGCCATCAAAAACTGCATGTGCAAACGTTGTCATCTTTGCTTGAGTTCTTGGTTTGCCAGGAAAAAGGATCACTGCATTGATGGGTGCTTGGTGGCCTTCTTGCTCTTGAGTTGATAACATGTTGCCTTTTTTTTCTCGTAGAAAAATGTAGTTACACAGCGCTGCTGATTTCCCATGAATAAATAAAATCAATAACAAACATCCCTAACTCAGATGAAAGCCACCTCTTTCTTTAAAGATACCCAGGTCTTCCTATGCCTGGGATTAAAGAGGAGCCTTGCAGAGAGGAAGCTTAATAATACACGGTGGAGGTCAGGCTCGAGGGAACCAGAAAAGGTTATTAGGATCCACATTTCCTTGAAGTGCAGTTTTGTACCCTGCTTAAGTCAGGAGTTTAGTATTAATCACGATATTTTGCATTACTACACCTCCTCAGACATGAAAGCCTTGGAGCCCTTTGCATGGTGGCAGTGTGGGGTTTAGCCCAGGTTTTTCCTGTGCTTTGCTCTTTAACTGGGTGGCGGCGGGGNAATAGAGAAATTATTTTTGAGTACCAAATCTGATAATGGCAATGTGTTGGCTGGTTTCCCATAGCAGGTTCATACCTCGTGGTCGACATGTAGATTTTTAAGATGCAAAGAAATACTGTCTTGGCAGCAGCCTCTCAGACACCACTGCAATAAATACAAACTATCTTTTTAGCAGTCCCTGCTTATTCTTCAAATTTAGGCTGTTCATGTTGTTAAGGAAGTTATGACAACAAAAGAAAAACAAATCCGTCAGTCTTGAGGGGAGTTTGAAAATGTTTTTTGAAAGGAAGGAAGATTTGATAAAAAATATTGACTGAGGTGTAAAAATGAAATCTCTTCTTTTAGAAATCTGACAATTCCAGCAAAGTCAAATTGCTTCTCAAGGGATGTTGATGGGAAGAGGGAGCCTACCCAAGTCTGTGATTAATAAAAAAGGGAAGAAAGTAGTCTATGTTGTCTTAGATTTTTGGGGTTTTTATGTACTCAGAGCTGTTCAGCCGTGAAGGACTCCAGTCCCTGCTATGCATTTGTAGGGTTTGTTGTGCCTGGGCATCAGTGTCTCCCTGTAGCTGTTTTCATGCCTAAAGATAGTGACAGTGAGCTAAATCTCTTGGGTCCTTTTACTTCTTGGCATTTTGGTTTTGGCCTCCTCCAGGAGTCGGGGGGGCAGGGAGGTGCTTTCCCCACGCATTGTGAAGCACATCTCCTGCTCTTTGAGATGTACAAGAAGGGATCTTCAGGCTTCTCCAGTTTTTTGGGGAAAAGTATGAATAATTGGGGGGGGGAAGTATGAATATATGAGATATATGAATATATCTCATATAATGAGGCTGGTTCCCTTCCAGTGGTGTGTTGCCATGTCCCACCAGTTCTACACTGCCCAACCTTTTCTAGTGCCCATCAGTAATTTCCCTGTTTAACCTGTAGCCCCCAGTTTAACCCTGTACCCCCAGTTTAACCCTTAATTTTGGTGGATCTGCAGCAGGGTCTGGGTCTGTCACGTCTGTCACCAGCGGAGCCACGAGCAGCTGGGAGAAGGATCTGTCCTCGCTGCAGAAACCACTGGGTCTGTAACATGTCTCCTGTGCAGCATCCTCGCCTGAGGACTGGCAAGCATGTGCCCGGTCTTCAAAAATAAATCCATCACAGGAGCAGGGAGCAGATGAAGCTGCTGCAGATATAAAGGTCAAATTATAAAGGCCATGTTAAAATATGCTCATAGGAAATGACAGCTTATAAGTACTCTGTTATCTAATTACTTATGTCAGGCAGATAAGTCTGGACAGCAATTATTTTTAACCTAAATCACACAAACAATTACTGTAGGAGCTTTCCTGGTTCTCAACATTTCTTCCAGTTATCATTTTTGGGGCAAATCATGGAGCTTCGCAGGACAAACAACTGTCTTAAAGGGTTGGTTTTCACTTTCTCCAGAGTCTGAAAGTGGGGATGCTGCTTTAGTTATCTTCCCCCCCCCCTGCCCTTCTGAGAAAAGTAAACCCTATGCATCATAGTCCATGGGCGGCCTGTGGTGCTGAGCCTTGTTTGCATTGCATATGGAGGGGGACTGGGTTTTATTTTCCTGCTGATGTTGCTGGAAACGGGCAGAGGAGAGAGCCGTGGCTGAAGACAGAAATTCCTCACGCAGGAGGAGGGCAGCCCCTGGGTCCTGCTGGGTTGGTGAGATGAACGGCAGGACAGTGGTTTGGGGAGGCTGAGTTTGTCCTTACCCTGCCACAGACTCATTAGATGACCTTAGGCCAGGCATGGGATTGAGCAAGGGACTGCACTGGAGTGAAGAGCCACGCAGGAGCACATGGGGCTCATGGTCTATATGAACACAGGAGAATAGAGGTCACCCTCTCTGACTCCATCTCTAACTGCACTCAGTGCGATGCTGTGGGATGATCCTAAGCCCAGAGCAAGAGCACGGGATGGGAAATCACGTTGCCCTTTTGCAGGCGGGTGTCACTGCCTTTTGCTCCAGCCTTGCACACAAAATCCAGGTCCTCTTGGTCCAGCATCAGCTTTCAGCCTCTGCGTGATCTAAAATCTTCCCTCATGCTGCTGGAGAAGCTTTCTAGCCAAAAATATTTCTCTGTGCCTTATGGAGAGATCTTGGGACCATGTATCATCTTACATAGCGTTTTTCAGTCTTGGCTCTTTGACCTGTGCCTGGGGGAGCTGCCCCCGTTCTCTCAAGGTCTTTTGAATATCAGCAGAGACGTTCATCATCCTGGGGCCTCAAGGAAGGTATTGATCATGTATGATGAATCGGCACATGTGTCGTGCAGGAGGAATGATTAGTTAATGGATGAAAGATGTGAGAGCTTGTGCTTTCATCCCGGGTTGCTGTTTGTTCCTCCTCCCTGACGTGAGGCCCTTCCTGCTCTGGCGGTGTGGGAGATGCAAAGACAAGCAAGAGACGGGCTGCAGGATGGGAGCCAGGGGGTGTTGGTGGCATCTTCTCCCAGGGACACAGTCTGGGTCTTCCTGGGTGGCACTGCCACAGCTGGCAATTGGATTTTGGGGAGAGGGAAGGTTAAATGAAAAGCCACTTTGGTCCATGGCGGTGAAACCAAGAGGACCTGGTGCAGCAGATGACATGGGATGACCCTTTGATGAAATAAAGCCTTCTTCCAGTTTTCCACCAGTGTCCTGGAGCTTAGACGACCCTTTTGTCTGCAATGCAGCCCTGGCCAAACCTGTTAACACCACAGTCTGAGCAGGGCAATGAACATCGCTCCAGCAGTGCCCTTCCAAACCAGATAGATTAATGGGCTGTTTATTCAGCACACAGCATTGGTGAAACTGCTAACGAGTGGCTTTGGTAAAGATCTACTGGTTTAAATTTAATTTTCCCTCTCTCTCCCACTCTCCAAAGATCTTTTACCTTAAAGAACCATAATTCTTTTCACCTCCAAGGCTAAAACGTCACCTTCTTTTAGCTTTCCAACTTGGCCTGGCTGACGCATCCCTGAGCAGCAGGTTTGCAGCTACGCTCCAGCCATGTGGCATGGAAAGGTACCACATTATATAGTCCACAGGGACATGGGTGGGTGCTTGAAGCACCAGCGCTAAAAAATATCCATAGCGGGATTGCTTTGGAGCTCTATAGCTTTGGAGGCAAAGTGAGGAAGGAGGAGATGCCACGTGCCTCTTGGTCAGGCTGCTCTCCCAGCCTGCAGGAATTACTGCAAATAGTGATTTATTAAATCTTTGTAAACCAGCACAGTATCACATGTCCCCACTGAGAGCTCGTCTGCATGAGATATTATTCCAAACGGCTGTTTCTGATTGATTTTTTTCACCCCTGATTTTTTCCCTGTATGAATGTTTTGGAAGAAAAGCACATTATTCCAAATGCGATTAAGTCATTTGGAAGAGGATTATGGTGTTTTGGAATAACACCCTCTTATTCCAGAATGAGATCAGTCACACGGAGAGTTAATCGGAAACAGCTATTTTGCTCCTCTGGGGAGCCTCCACCACCATGACGAACAGTCGGACTACCGGAGTCGCTCCTGCTGCCTGCTGCCCACTGGTGCCTTCTTCCACCCATGGGGTCTAAGCCAGCCAGTGCGTTATGGCTCAATGATTTGGAGATATAATTTAATTACTTCTGGGCTTGACTCCGGGCCTTCTGTAGTAGTGAAGACCTCAGAGTCCTCCGTAGAAATTGCAACAAATAGGCATTTCATGGACTGAAAATCAAGATGATTCATAAAGGGCTGATGCCTTCAAGAGACATTTGCTTCCCCAAAAACCTCTCCATTTATTTCAGTAAGGGCTGGATCAAACCACACCGGAGGCATCTGCGCTCCACGGCATCACTCTTCCCATCAGCCGTGGGGCTGTGCTACCCCACTGGTGACCTGCATCCCTTGGCCATGCTCACGAAGGGCATCAGCATCGCCTGTAACGCTGCATCCTCCGCATGCACACACAGCTCTGCCGCCGCAGCCGTTGCACTTCGTGATGCAACAACCCAGAAACTATGGGCTTGCGTATGCCACAAATTATTTTTTTCATCCTCTGATATGTATTTATTTTTGAAAATTAAAGGGTTTCCTAAATTTTTATTTCCAAGCTGGGCCAAACACAGCTTAGGCAGTAAGCAATGCATATTTACTTCCAGCCTGAGCAGGAAAAATATAACTTCTTTCCTCGTGTTTCTATAATTTCTTTTCTGTGCATATGCAAATTGCCGGTTTATTTGTGCAAGATTTATGCAGCTAAATGATGGGGAATTATAGAGGCAATTCAGCACTTAGAAAGGAGAGAGACAATTGCTGCAATTTGCTTGGGCCATGCGCTAATTCCTTCAGAAAATGCTTTTGCTCATTTATTTGCACCAATTTCTGCACCCCAAGCAAGCTTGGGAAATTTTCTCCAGGGTCAATATACTGCAGATGGTATATATTTCTTTCCGCCTGTGCCATCACCTCCCCATAATACTTTATAGCAATTAGTAACAATAATGAAATATAGCTGTGATTTCTCAGCGCTGGAGAAATGCAGCCAGCGCTTGTGAATCAAGCACATTTCCTGGTCAAATTGGCCATTTAAGCATGCTGCTCAGGAAGCTTTAAATCCACCTCAATGGATCACTACGAGCTAAGCTCCATGGGGAGAAAACCACTGTTGGAAGCAGATTTTTCCCCTTCTTTTTTTCACTGCCAAAACTGAACCTGCTCTGCAAGGTGGTGCTCGCAGGTTTGGGGGAACCTCTCACCCCAGCATGAACTGATGCAATGTGCATGCTTGCGAGCATCAGCCTTGCAGATGCAGCGAGACGTTGGCTTGCAAAGCCAGCGGCAACAAGAGCTGGGGCATTTCCCAGCTTTTCCTCTGTGTACCTCCTGGGTGAGGGACAAGCCAGGGAAATGCCATGGAGCTGGGGTCATAGAACCATAGAATTGTTTAGGTTGGAAAAGACCTTTAAGATCATCGAGTCCAACCGTTAACCTAGCGCTGCCAAGTCCACCACTAAACCATGTCCCTAAGCACCACATCTAAATGTCTTTCAAATACCTCCAGGGATGACGACTCCACCACTTCCCTGGGCAGCCTGTTCCAATGCCTGACAACCCTTTCAGTCAAGAAATTTTTCCTAATATCCAATCTAAACCTCCCCTGCCGCAACTTGAGGCCATTTCCTCTCGTCCTATCACTAGCTACTTGACAGAAGAGACCAGCACCCACCTCACTACAACCTCCTTTCAGATAGTTGTAGAGAGCGATAAGGTCTCCCCTCAGCCTCCTTTTGTCCAGGCTAAACAACCCCAGTTCCCTCAGCCGCTCCTCATCAGACTTGTGCTCCAGGCCCCTCACCAGCTGCGTTGCCCTTCTCTGGACACGCTCCAGCACCTCCATGTCTTTCCTGTAGTGAGGGGCCCAAAACTGAACACGGTACTCAAGGGGCGGCCTCACCAGTGTCGAGTACAGGGGGACGATCACTTCCCTGCTCCTGCTGGCCACACTGTTTCTGATACAGGCCAGGATGCCGTTGGCCTTCTTGGCCACCTGGGCACACTGCTGGCCCGTATTCAGCCGACTGTCACCAACACCCCCAGGTCCTTTTTGGCCAGGAAGCTTTCCAGCCACTCTTCCCCAAGCCTGTCACGTTGCATGGGGTTGTTGTGACCCAAATGCAGGACCCAGTACTGAGCCTAATGCCTTAGATCCGATGCCCGGATGCAGGATGGAGACAGGACAGAGGAATACAGGTCTAGAGCCCCAGGAACTAACCTGGAGGTCCTTGCAAAAAGACTTGTAGTTAAATGTCACAGGACAGCTGGTGCCCAGCACTTAGGAGAAAGGGAAGTGATTTAGGTTTGGCCATTATCAGAAAAACATGTGTGGAGGACGGGGCAATGAGAAGAGCAGCCGTTTTCTATTAGGATAAGAGTAGGTCAGGTGTAGTTAAAACTGGGTAAATGGAGCAGGAAATGTGGCTGTATATTACTCACCCAAGATATATTGCACACATTAGCTTTGTTTGATCGGGTTATTCGGAGATTCGGTGCTCCGAGTGGTGTTTTAGGGTGGCCAAATCCAGGCTTTGTACTCTATTAAAATAAATATATTGCTAGTGTTTAATAAAGTTGCCGAGTTTAAATGTAACTGAAAGTCTGCAAGCGGTCTTTTCTGGAAGTCTGGGGTCTTAATGAATCCATGCCTGGAATGGGCTTTTGAAGGTGGAAGGTGTGATATTAATATTGTTTATGTAGCAAAATAATTTATGAATATTCATTTAATGATGTTACCAGCTTCCAATGTGTTTCTACTCTTGGGAGCTCTAATGGCAGAGAGCTGCCTCATGCAAGGGCCGGAGGCTTTGCTGCAAGGGCTCATGAGCTATCCTGTGCCGCAGAAATTCATGCGGCCTGGCAGAGCAATGCTGGTCTGAAAACTGCAAGGCTGGTCTGAAACGCGGCTATGAAAACTGCACTGTTTTTGCAGAAGAACTAGGAAAATATGCTTTTCTCTATTAAAAAGTCCCATGCAGTGCAGGTGGCATTACTGGCACTGGGCAAATGAAAATATGTTGGGGAGTTTTTTGGTGCCTGAAGCTTTTGAGTCTTAATGAAGAATTGTGTGTCCTCTCAAAGGCAGAAAAGTGGAGAAGGAGCTGCTAAGGAGGACAGTCATTATATGCTAAAATTAACTTGCATTAGGTGATCTTCTAAAAAATAGTATCTTTTATCTCAACTGTATCCTATGCAGCATCTTTATCTGCATTTACCTTTGATACTCTTTGACCCACACCTTGGTGCATGGACGAGCTCTTCATTGTTTCTCTATGGCTCTTTCCTAACCTCTGGGATAAGTACATCTGATAAATATGTTCTTCTGGCATGGCAGCATCCCTATTTATTTCAGTGATGGAGGACTGAGGTCCAGGTCCCTTTGAGACACTTGGAGCCACATGGCCAGGCTCACCCCGTGGTGGGGTGACATGGCAAGGGAGAGCAAACCTCCCTGGGGATCAAACCCTGCGCTGGGGCTCAGCTCATCTCTGGTAGCTCCAGACTTAGGCATTCCAGTGGGATGGGGAACGAGTGCAGGCAGGGAACATCAGCCAAGTGTTGGACCCATTCCTTCCCCACCTAAGACCTCTGGAGAGAAGCCTCTGCTGCAGCTAAAGATGTTGCTGCACGTGCAAACAGAAAACCAAACCAAGTGTCCCTACTGTGGGGAGACTTTCCCAGCTCCCCATTCCCCGGGCTGCCCCGGGGCGATGCTCGGTCCATCATCCGCAGCCGCCAGCCCATCTGCGGGCAGTAAATCCCGCAGCAGCGTCCGGGGCTGACCGCAGCTTCGTTCCCTCTTTGCCTCCGACAAAGCTTTATTGTTTCAGTGTGACCTGCTTTTAGGAGCCTCCTGAGTTCCAGCCATATATCGTCCTTGCCAAATCCTGGAGGGTGGCTGGGACCTCGGTGGGGTCAGCGAAAGGGTACGTCACGGCTGGACGGCAATTATCCGCCGGGCTGGGAAGAGCCAGGGCCAAGGCTGCGCCGTGACCTGGAGTCTTTTAAAAAATCTTTGAAGGGTCCCAGGCCAGCGAAGTGCTGGGTTGCTCTGCATCGGTGTGTCCACCGCATCCTCCCCCAGGCATCCGCTGCAAAAAAATTTCCCTGCTCCTCCTTAATGGTTACTTTATTTGGACATCACATAGCAAAAACATAATGCTTTGCCCTGCCCTGGACACCCCTGGGCTGGTGGGGAATGTCCTTTGCCTCTTAGATGGGCACTTTCTGATGAAATCCTGCAGGACTGAAGTGCTGTGCTTCAAATCTGTGGGTTCATTAGTTTCCCGTTCCCCAGGTCCAGGCACCCTCTGCCCGGCAGAGGCACTAAATGGGGTTAAACGCGAAAGAAATGGCAAACCACGAGTGTGCAGACCGCCGGGCTTATGTTAAATGGGAGACAAGAAGCAGAGCCTGGATGGTAAGTGGCAAAATAAAACGAGGTGATTTGTATCCAGGACAGCTTGGGAGGGGACAGCTGGGGAGATGTCACTGTCCCCTGCCTGAAGGGCTGGAGGGGAGGCAGCCGCTCCACAGGGAAGCCTCCGTGTGCCTCCTCCCGATGCTGAACAGCGCTTTATTTATTTAATCTACTTCAAGAAAAAGCAGCCCAATTCCCTCTCCTGGTGACAAGCAAACTCCATCCTTGGGAGCGAGTGGCAGTGCCTGGCCAGCCGCTTCCCGCGGCTCCGGCGGGAGTGAAGGCTGCTGGCTCCCATCAATCCACTAAAATAAAAAAAACCACATGGGCAGAAGGTGCTAGTTTAGGGGAGGAAGGATATTTTTGCCCCGGGGAGATGCCAGTGTGTCCTGTATGCATTAATGAAACACTTTCTCTCTGGTTAGGACTTGAAGGATGCTCATTGAAAATCAGGCTGCCATGGAAACCAAAGGTGTTTAGTCTTTTGGGAATGGTGTTGGATGGAGGCAGGGAGAGGTGTGGGAGGGGGGGAGGAAGAGCCTCTGCAGATGAGGCATTTTAGCAAAACCCTTGATTCGCCATCGGTCGGTACCTGTCTGTTGCTCGCGGCTGCTAATTGTGGGAGAGAAGGGTTCATCTCTTTGCTGGATGCTTTTCCTGGCCCCAGGAACCTCTTGCCCTCAGCGTGTCCCTGCGTGGATGTGGCATGTGGACCCTCGTGGCCACAGAGGCTTTGCCGTAGCAGCGGCGCGGGATCTGGAGGGGGATCAGCAGCCGCAGAGCCACGAGCATCCTTCTTGGTCTTGGCACCAGGTCCCTGATGGGAGGCAGCAGGTCAGGGGACCTTTAGCTACGGAGGGCTCCCCGGTCCCGGCAGGATGGGTGCCGGCACCCCAGTCCCCTGCCCTGCTCCTCAAGGATGAAGCCCGGGAAGGTGCAAGCACGGAGAAATAATGGCATTATTGCACCTCTCCTCCCCACTCTGTCATGTACCATTTGTTTTAATTAACGCAGCACATCCGCGCTGTGACAGCAGTATTAATGAAGGTTAGGAGGTTATTGAGAAACAGTGTTGTCTTCCTACACCTTGTCACTTCGAGCGCTGTTCCCGAACCAAACTCCTTCTCCTTCCCCTGCTTGTTCCCCTCTCATCCTCCGGCTCTTGCTGGGAGCCTGTGGCCACGGGCAGGAGCTGGGGGCTGAGCCTGCTCCCCCTCGGTCCCACGCAGCCCCTGACCATGAGAAGTACCTACCAATGGGTGTTTTAATTAGGATAATTAAATGAGTTGCATTCATTTTGCAGAGCAGGTCCCTGTTGCACACATGATGCAGCTCTTCATTGTGGCTTGTACAACACCCTGCAACACTTGGCTGCAGGCACTGATGCTGCCAGAGGTTGTCATTAAGTCTAATTAATTGCAGAGATACCCAGTGCTTTCCATTGGGCACCTTTTTATTAGGAGCTGCTGTGGCCGTCCAGTGCAGCATGGGCAAAGTCAGGGAATCGTGCAATGGCTCAGCCTGGGTTTGAAGGCAAAATGCAAAGAAATAGATAGACAGAGCAAAGCAGCCACCCTTCCTCCCATCAAATATTCCTGAAATCTCCACGTTTCCACAGAAAACCTCGGCTTTTTTCTGGGTGTGATGGAAAATCCTCAGCGATGGGGGACGGGGCCGTGCGGGGCTTTCAGTGCCGGCTGCCCGAAGGTCAATTAACCCATGATTTGGATTTCTCCTCCAGCAGCGGTTAATTCTCTGCCAGTGTTTTACCACCATAGCCAGATCTGTAATTACAGTGACTGCACAGATCAATTAGCAGCCACTTAAAGCCATTAGCAGCCGGGCCGAGTAGCCCGTAGCTCACGGCCAGCAGCCTGCGCATGGCGAAACAGCATGAGGAGGGACCCATCCTCCTGGTACCTGCAGTGGGCAGCCCCCTCACTTATTTTAAATTTAAATTTTGATCTTATTTTCCTCATTACGTATCAGTAAAAATCTAGCGATGTCCTTAGCAGGGATGCTGGGCATCCCCAGGGTCTGGGGTCGACGGCTTCGGTGTGGATTCTCTGATGTCTGATAAAATCTGTCTCTGCCTGCTAAGATGTGCGAAGGTGGGGAGGACGGATTTGTGCTGGGATTGTACAAACCTGCTTTTTTTCCTTTCTTTCAATTTGCACTTTGGCTGGCTGTGAATGTTTCATTTTGCTGGGATTTTGGCATCACCTCTAGGGACTGGCCAAAAGGTGACACTTCTGCTTTGTGTTGGGCTGTCAGGTTGGAAATTTGTCCTTGTTCAGTACTGGAAGAAACCCAAAGCCCCTGAGGGTCTGGGACTGTCTTGAAACATCCATTTTAGGAGGGAAAAGCAAAAACCTTTCCTGGGGTCTCATCTGGGGGGATGAGGGAACCGGGGTGAGAAGCAGAGGAGGTATGTGAACAAACACATTTTCATATCCGAAAGGAAAGACAAATATTTTCTCCGTGCCTCAGTTTCTTTGCTGGAAATATAAGTATTGCCTCTACCTGCCCTTGTAACCCTCAGTGCTCTGAGTCATGCAGATTCAGAGCTCGGTGGGTTAGGTTTATCAAAGGCAGGACGACTGGGAGCCAGCCAGCTCTGCTGGGGTGGCTCAGGTTAAAGGATGGAGATGAAGCCCCAGGCTCTTCATAATGTTATCCTCATGTATTGGTGAGCACAAGCACCCCAAATACAAGGTTTGCATTCCAAATATAAGCATTTCCATTCACTTTTTGTCTTATACCAAAAGAGGACAGCGAATAACATCCAAAACAGTCCCCAAGGAGGTAATTTTTTTCAAGGTCTCCCCCAAAAGTGCAGTTTAAAAAAGTCCTGAGAGAAGCTAGAGGCTGTTAACCAAATCTTGTAATAGTCAACATCTCACATGCAGGGACTTTTTTTTCCTCTTTTCCTTGCTTTGATGAGAGGAGTTACCAGGTTTAATGGAGGCACGTCCCGACCTGCCTGGCCCCATGTCCAGGGTGTCCTGGCTGTCCCTGGGCAGAGCCCCGCGTCCCCAGCAAGGAGAACCCCTCTGCATTTAAAAAATGTAAACAGCTGGAAAGATGCTTTTTTTTCCCTTTTCTTATCATTTTATAATGGTAGCAAAAAAAAAAAAAAATTAAACTCGTGAAAACAGCATTATTTTCAATGGGGCTGAGGGACCTCGTATGCTAGAGATGCCGTCGGGGCTGTGCTGGTCCGTGGGGCGGTTGGGTGTTCCATAAGGCAACTTGGGGGTCCCTGGGAAAAGCTGGGGGAGCTGGTTTCCCAAATCATAAATCACACATGTAAAAAGTCACTCGGGGCACTCTCTAAACCAGCGTGTGGCAACTGTAAATATTTCTAATCTAAAGGATTGTTTTCTCTTTAGGAAGTGGATTGCTCTGTGTGCGACATTTCTAGATCGACGTACGTGGGGTTTTATAGGCACGTGTGCCCTTGTATCTGCTCATGGTTAGTCGATAATGCAAAAACATGCGGGCTGTCATGTACTTCTCTGTGTATTCCTGTTATATAGGATACAAAAATAACTTGAGGGTTAAAAAACATAATAATTTTGAGGATGGTATTGTTCGTGCTGGATAAAATCCTGTGAACAAAGCAATTGGCATCATTTCACTTGCAAATTGAGCAGTGAAGCAAAATACCATTTATGGAACTGTAATTTATTCTTGGAAAATCAAGCACTTACAATGTCGGCTTGTCGCAGGTTAAGTTACAGAAAAGGGAAAAAATAGGTTGATGATGAACGTGACAACATTTCAGGGTAAATCATCACAGCGAAAGCCTTTGAAAAGCTTGTACGCTCCCTGCACAAACTGGCTATTTTTTTCGCCAGAGAAAAGAGCCGATGCCGGCTGCAGCTGAGCAAGCAGTAGCAAGGTCCGGGGGAGGTGCCTGCACACCTTTGCCCTGTCCTGCTGCATCCCATGCTGGAGAGCCCTTGCTGTCTTCAGAAGACAAAAAGCAGTCTGGCTCATTATTTTTTTCCCTGCAATTAGTCCATCCCTTAACAATCCTCTTCCTTGCAGATGTGCATTTTATATTTTTATATTTTGGTGCTGTGCAGCTAAAACCAGGCAACGTGGACATCAAAGTCACCCCTCCGGTGGGGACATCACTGGTGCCACCACTGGGGCATCAAAGCCCACCATCAGCGCCTCCAACGGAACTGCAGGAGATGCTCCATGACCTGGTTCCTTGAAGAAAGTCTCCCAAGGTCCCCTTTCTGCCCTGGATTTTACTCCCTATCCCTCTTAGGCCATTTTCTTCTGACCAGGAGACCACTCCCCACCACACGGGCACCTCTTGAGAGCTGGCAGACACTGTGGGGTTGTTGCAACAGGGATGGGAAAAAAAAATTAATATAATTTGCACAAGGCGAGGACAGAGCTCATCAAAGGAAGTCAATAGGTGAGTAGGAAGCCTGGCCTCGTCTGCCGTCGTGGGGGAGTTTCTGGAACGCTTAGACCAGTGAATCCGGGTTTGGGAATCACACTCTGGACACACGTCCAGAGTTCCCTTTATTAAGGGAAGTACAGAAAATAGTCCTAATCTCAGCGATTTCTGCACCAGCATCTTTTAACATCTCACCCCAAGCACTGGATCCTGCTTCTGCCTTGGGAACGGGGTCTTGGCAGGAAGGGAGGAAATTCCTGATCTTCCAAACAAAGTTTCAGATAAAGAAGTTAGTTAAACGGCTTCAAATGTATTATTGCTGGTGGTGACCGTGTCGTGACCGGTACCTGACACCCGGCAGAGGGATGGGGGCTGTCTCAAGGAGTGTTTGGGGCTCACGGGGTGATGTGGAGCTGGGAGAGCACCCGTGGTCCCTGGGGGAGGACGGGGTCAGGCAGGCGGTGGTGGGCTGGAGGGGACCCTCGTTGGGGAGCCATGCTGGTGCCCCCCCAATGGCAGCACGGTGCTTTCAGACCCATCCTCGAAGGGACACCCCTTTGTGACGGGTGGGCAGCTGTGATGAGTTTGCAAGTGCTTAGCACAGGCAAAGGGACCGCGGCTGAATCCCAGCACCCCCATTCCTTTCCTCCAGTGCTTCAAACGCTCCGGGTAAGCCCCTAGATGAGGGTTTCATGCACTTAAGATTTAATTCTGCCTTTTATGCTTTGGGCAGGCAGATATCATCAAATGCAGTGGGGCGGCGTGAGCAGAAGTGTGGTTTTTGCACGCTGTTAAATCGCAACCCCTGCAACAAGCTGTCTGGGGCAGGAGCGGGTATTTCCATAATTCAGGCCAAGGCATCGCTCGTCTCCCCGCGGCACTCGCCGAAGGTGATGGTAAAACGGAGTTCGCGACCCGAGGAGCTATTGCCAGCTGTAATAGTGTGTCACGTATTAAGGGAGCATGTTTGAAACCATATTATATTATTAAAATTCATAGGAGTGATTTATAGGGGTTTTTAAAAACAGCAGCTTGCCAATATAAATTGGCTTAGGAAAGTCAACTGTAATCCACCCAGGTCCAAATAATGACATTTCCTCCAATACATCCAAAAAGCTGAAAAGCAGAAAATAATATCCAGGCTCCAGAGATAAGGCGAGTACCCAAGGGAAAGAGGACTCTGAAATATTCATGCAGTTGTAGATTGGATGGTGGAAATGGCCGTTCCCAGCGGCTGTGTTTAGGGACTGATGAATTTAGTTACTGTACCTTTATATTTATCGCTCAATAAACAAGACAAGCTCCTTTATGACACCGAGCAAGACTAATTTAGCTATTTTAGCGCTAAGGCAATGGCTTTCTGGGCAAGATGAGGGTTTGATAGTTTTGTATGAAATTAGGAGACTTTTAATTTAACCAAGGCAGGGAGCATTGGTGGGCTCTGATGGAGCTGTGAATAATGGGGCTGGAGATCCAGATTTGAGAACTAAACACCACCACCCCCCCCCGGATCAGTGGGTTGGGGTGCCTAGCCCCCATTTTTGGGGGACCCCGCACCGAAAGCGAGCGCAGTCTTTCGGGGCTGCCTGCACTCGCTGATGAAGATGTTCTAGCACTTGATTTTTAAAGATTATTTTTCAAGGCAGAGGCCATCGCTATAAAGGTTTTACAGCAGCCGTGCTGGAATTAAGCATGGCTTCGTAAAAGTGTCAGCAAATGAAATGGTGATGCCCGAGTGGTATTAGTGCTAAAATGACCTTTCGGATAGTTAGGGCTTTATGGGATATTATAAATTCTTGCTTTGTTGGCAGGGTTATAACTAGGACATTAGCAGTAACATCTTCTACAGCAATACTTGAGGCAGGAACCTGGTGTTCGGAGCTGAAAATACCCAACTCAATTTTTTTTAGTATTTCTGGAGCTGAAGAGTTGATATGAGATGTTTGCAGCAGAAATTTGAATGTGTGCTGTCAAAAGAAGATTTCTTTTTTTAAAGATGAGGTTTGAACATTCAGGTAGGGGTTGGGGTTTTTTTTTTTTTTGAGACTACTGCTATTTCCAACAGCCAAAAATCAAAGCAATTTAAACATACTGCTTGGGGTTTTTCTATTTCCTTAGTTTCTAAGACTTTAGATTAATATTGTCAAGCCTTTTTTTTTTTTTTTNTTTTTTTTTTATTGCTGTGAAGGCAGGGAAAGTCCTTCTTTAATGAAAGCCACGAGCTTTATACAATACCTTCACTCTGCAGCTGCTATCTGAAGCACCATATTCCACTGAACTTACATGAAAATCCCCGAGTGAACCAACTCTGATCTTTTTTTCACCTCTTGTGTTGCCTCTGGGAAATAAAACCAGTTTTTATGCTTGTGTTTATTATGAAGTATAAATTTAGACAGTCCGTGCTGCAATTTAGGAGTTTCGAGAGCTTTGGGGAGTTGTTTGAAGCGACTCTTCACTTAGCCACTTATTGAACCCCCCTTTAGAAAGTGCTGCTGGGCTCAGTCTCACTCATTTATTCCCCGCAGCCCTTCGCTTTGACTGTCCTTTGGCATCGAGAGCAGCAGCAGGAGGAGAAGACGGGGCTGTTCCTCCGGACAACTCATCAATAAATGGTGTTTTTTCCCAAAACAACCTGTCCTGGGGCTGCTGGGGATGGGCTTTGCTTTGCCACGAACACCAGGGAGATGCTGGCTCCTCCAGAGGAGTCCCATGCACCGGTCCTCGCTTGCAAGGCAGTTAATTACTTTTGGCAGCAGCTAATTGCCTCTGCATCCTCCACATGGCATCAAACCCCTCTGCGTGCTTAGGCGAGCTTTTAGGGGGGGGACTGAAACCATTTCTGTTGTCATTAAGATGCTCAAAGCATCAACTGCATCAGCTTCCAGCATCCCTTGGGATGCACGGTTTGCTCAAGCATTGGGGGTTTAGGTTTTATTGTGGGGTACCTGCTGGCTTTCATTTGCCAGGAGTGCACCCAGCACTCACCTCGCAGCTCGGTGATGCCAGTGGTGTGGGTAGAGACCTGGCAAACTCATTGCCTGGTGAAAGAAAGGCTCGCCTGCAGCTCGTGTTGCTTCTGAAGTAGCTGGTGGCTGCAGCCGCCCCTGTCCTGAAAGGGACTTTCTTGCTGCGGATGGTGCAAGTGAAGTGAGAAAAAAGCCTAAAAGGACCTGGAGAAGGCCAAAGATGTTGCAATATTTCAGTTTTGGCCGTGAATTGATGCTCATGGTCAGCTGGGCGGCCAGGTCCTGCAGCTCAGGCTGGGGGGTTGGGGGTGGGGGGCACCATCTCCAGCTCCTCTCCCTGCCACTGTGCAGGTAGCACCTGAAAATGTGGCTGAAACAGTCAAAAAATACAGAATATCATAACTGGGTTGGCTTTCTGGCTGGTGAGAATTGGCCGAGCTCTTTCAGTCCCTGCAGGGTTGTGTCTGTATGCCCCTCGGGATCAATTCAGCCCCCCAAAAAATCACTATTAGTCCTGAACCAGCCATCTCTTCAGGTGGAATAAAGAAAATGGACCTAGTGCTGAACCAGCATCAACACCCGCCTTTCTCCGTGCAGTGCTGCAGCACATGGGGCAGTTGCAAGAGGGTGGCCTGTGGTTCACAGCCCCCATTTTGGGGCACGGATACACCTTCTCCATCAGTCCCATGGATGTGCTGCTGTGTCACTAGGCTTTGGGCTTCATACCTGGCTCACCGGTACCTTGCGGAGGTGCCAATGTTGGGTTTAACGACTCTGCGGCGATGCCAATCTTGGGTTTAACGACTCTGCCCAAGATTCCCGGTTTTGTGCCCACAGCTCGGCCTGGGGATGCCCCCTCCCACCTCAGCCATCACAGACCAGTTTGCAGCTGGGCTGGAAAGGGCGGGAGCATGGCTTTACTTGGGGTTTCTGCAAAGAGCCACCAGGTAAAGTGATGCCCTGTTAGCACCCAAGGCAGTGGGAAAAGCAGATGGCAGCAATAGCTGAGCAAAAGCCAAGATTAATTGGAAATTAATTTGCACCTCCAGGCACAAAGTGTCATACTGTGACTCTGGAAGTCTTCAGCTCAACCTCCTTCCCAGCTGCCAAAGAGCCTTCGGCAGCCCCCGACGCTTCAGCATGCCTCTGCTGATGGCTTAGCCTGAGGTTTATGAGCAAAGCAGCAAAAAAAAAACCCTCTTCAGCCCTTAAAAACTGCATTTTGGAAGCTGCTCTTTGAGAGGAGCTAAATTCACCAGCCCTCTGCATGAAGTGCCGGTGCCCTGAGCCACCCGCCACGATCCCCACGCTGCAGCCATGCATGTGCTGTGGCATGAAGAAAGCACCACTCAGGCTGAACCACTCGAGCTCTTTTATTCTAGCTTTATTTTTCTTGTACAAGTAGCCACAGGCTAAAATCTAAACAGAGCAAACTACAAAAAAACTGGGTTTTATTTTATAATTTTTTTTTTTTTATACAGAGCTAACAATCATAGGATCAGTGGGATTTCAAATATCAAGACAGTTCAAAGTAAGAAAGGTAGAAAATAAACAGTAGAAAAGTGCTTTGCAATTTGGGTTTTTAATATTACCCTTAACGGTTGATTCCTGAAGAGGACTGGGACAAAGGTTTAGCATCGTCTTTATTATTACTTTATTACAAACATAAAGATATTGCAAGTTTAAATGATGGAAATAGGATCAAAGTAAAAGTCCCTCTTTGCCTTGTAAGTAAGACCCTGATCCAAAGCCCCATGAAATCAGGCTTTTCCCTGACCTGCTGCGCTTCGCACCAGCCCCATCCCTTCTTTTTACCCGATGCTGAAGCTCAGACTCTGCTCTCGGAAGAAACCCGG
This sequence comes from Pandion haliaetus, assembly GCA_013401275.1. Classification (NCBI taxonomy): domain Eukaryota; kingdom Metazoa; phylum Chordata; class Aves; order Accipitriformes; family Pandionidae; genus Pandion; species Pandion haliaetus. The sequence goes on from VYZV01034341.1 coordinate 76,670, forward strand.
AGCCATTTCACTGATTTCCAGCATTACGGTGGGTTTCGGTGCCGTGGCTCTGCACCAGCAGCGCTTTTGGCTGGGGATGCTGGTGCTTCCCACGTAACCATCTCCCTGACCGCAGCTCCAGCCCAAGCACCTTTCCTTTCCCTTTTATTAATTTGGTGGGTGAGGGAAATAAATGATCAGGCATCAAGTTGCTAGATAGGATCTTTAATCTGCCTTCAGTGGTGCAGCATGGGGAGGGATAGATTTCCAAATAGTGTTTGCACAGATGAAGTAACTAAGTAGCTCCCCCCTCCCCGCGCCGCTGCCGTTTGTTTTCATAAGCTTTTAATTTCCTTTTTTTAACCGATCTTCCCAGACTTAAGTGCTGTCAGTCAGCTCACAGAGGGCTCAGACACTGCACTGACCCCCCNAACACCCCCACAGGCAGCAAAAACCTTCCCTTCACCATCCAGAAGCAACAAAGCTTTGTGGCTTCTCTCCTCTTCTATTGCCAACTTAAAATGTACAGTCCCTTGGTATAATTTTGGGTGGAAGCTTTAAAATTCCCAAACTGGTCCAGCACTTAAATATATCAGCATCTTTACAAAACAAGGAAGAAGAAAGATACGGTAGACAAATAAATACCTGAATCCAACAGCATGAAAATACCCTGTCACAGCATAAAACTATTCCCTGTTCAACTAAAGACAATGTGGATACTATCCCTGAGGTAGCAGCCATCTCTGGTAAGCTTGGGAGCTCCAAGAATAGGTTGTGCCCATTATGGATTAACAAAAAAAAAAAAGAAAAAATTAAATCAGCTTTTCGATACTTTATTCTTTGCTGTAATTTCATCTCACCACAGCCAGAAAAGCAAGAGGTTTTTGGGATCTGCCCAGAAAAGGCAGTGAGTTGAATTAGTGGAATCATTTGCTTGGAAAAATATTAGAGCATGAGATTCCTACCCCAAAGGCAGGCAGTTGCCAGTGGCTTGCACCGGATCCAACACCTGCCCATTATCCAGCGGTTTTATCTCCAGATAAAACTCTCCAATTCTCCCCATCAAGAAAAGGGCAGGAAATAAAGAAGTAAGAAAACTGGCAAGCTGTTGCTTAAATGTTTGAGGTGTATAAATGAATTATCAGGACAAAAGGAGCACCTGCCGTTAGCTGATCTCTGGTGGGCAGGCAAGGATGGGTGCACGGCACCAGTAATGACCCCTGGGACACTCCGGCTGGTTCAGCCCTCTGGTCCAGGTAGATAAAATGATGCCTGGACCCCTTTGCTATGGCATAGCCCCACTGGACCCCTTTGCTATGGCATAGCCCCACGCCCGCACACCCCATCCCATTTCTGGCCCCGGGTGGTGGGTTTGGTGGCCGGTGGGTTTGTACCGTGGATGCAGCAGAGCTTTGCCTCAAGGCTCAGGAAGGCTCACCCGTCCCGGGACGCTGCCACGACGGCTGCCAGCAGCACAGGGACACGCTCCCAGAGCAGCAGTGCTCCTGTTCAACCAACAGCCAGGCCCAAGCCTGAAGGTGATTCCTCTGAAGAAGCCCCTGATTCCATGAAAACAGGTACGTTCGCACGGAATACCTGGGAGGAGCGTTTTTGACACCTGTAAAACTGCATCCAAACCACCAGCAGCACGTGGGGACCTGCAGTCCTACATCTACCCAAGTACAACGTGTCTACCCGAGTACAACTTCTCTACCCAAGTAGATCTGCGCCCCAAGCACAGAATAAAAATCCAGTGGTTTCCTTCAAACACAGGGCAGCAGTTTGGATGAACCAAGGACAGACTTGAAGCTGTGCCCCACGCTGAAACCAAACACAAGCTCTTTTTCTTGTTCTTTTTTCCTTCTTGTTTTACAGATTAAAGGCCAGACATACTCCAGGTGATGTTTGCCCAAGTTTTCGGTTGGCACAGCCTTGCCTCCAGCCCGGCTCAAGCATTGATGAATGGCAGGAGGGGCTGTTACTTGTTGCTTCTCCAGCTAAGTGGCAGCTAGAGGTACACCACAGCACAAAGCCAGAATGTGCCATTTTGAGGGGTTTTTTTGCCTAGTTTTGTGGACTTGGGAGGCTTGGGTAATTCAGGGAAGACCATGTCCTCCTGCTGGATCTCCAGACTTTGGAGGCTGACGTGCCACAACCATCTACGTTAGGTCCCAATGGTACAGATTGACAAGAGTGGAAAAGAAACCCCAAAAAAGAGGAAAAGCTAAACGTCTAAAAAATAGTCTTTAAAGATTTACATCCATCTTCAACTGTCTCAAACCAACACATAGTCTGCATTGGTTTAAGCCATCACATTTCTGCATAATTAAAAAAAAAAAAAGGAAAAGCTCTATTCTTGACATACTATTGTATTTCAACTAGTCAAATGGCACAGCATTTCCCTTTAATAAAAGGAAGTAGTGACAAATACTTGTTACTATTACAATATCACAATAATATGATATTAAATTAATAGCATGTTCACAGCTCCAGGAAGTCTGAGCTGAAAGCTAGTCTAAATTCTGTGTTCACTTTGGCAACAGTACTTATTCAATGTGAACGTCGGCGTTACACACACGAAAAAAAAACACAATAAAAAGAAAAGCTGGGTGGGAGCAGGAGCAGGATGGCAGGAGGAGATTGGGATTCTTTGATATGAGGTTATAACTCGAGCCGTTTGCCACCTCCCTCCTCCCTCCTGCCCTTTCCAAGCCCCGGCATCCTCCGGCTCCCACGATGGGCTGGGCTGTGTTACTGGTCTTGCATGGTGCCACCAGCACTGTCCCTTCGTGGTCCCTTCCCAGGCTGTCTCCAGGTCCAGCATCGTGTGTGAGGGAGCATCCCCCCACAGTAGGTGTGAGCAGGAGTTGGTCTGATGGCCCATTTAGCCTCTTTGGTGGGGTGGCAAGAGGCTATTTGGGGGTTTAATATGTAAGTTTAACCCTTCACATTTTTTCTGTCCTGCAAGACGTCTACAGGAGGAGGAATTTTAATGGGAGAGGGCTACGAACACCAAGCCTCAAGAGCTCCTTGCTCTTGAGGTCAATGCCGTTAAGTCTGCTTGGGCGAAGCTGGATGATTTGATCCGGAAGGACAGAGTCCTGCTCACAGCTAACCCAGCCCAGCACCAAGACACAGCACAGGGGAAGAGAAATTTGCCTTATTGTCCTGTATATTGTATTATTTACACAATTATTGGTAGCATCCCGTTGCCAAATGGAAGGTGAGGGGGGATGTTTCTGACAGAAGGGACTCTCCCACTGGTACCATTTAAAAAAATACAATTATTACTTTTTTTTAAACTTACACTCATTTCCTTTCCTGATTCCTTTCACTTGTCCTTGCAAATACGGTGATGTTTGATTTACCACCACCTATACAGAGTTCAAACCTTCACACTCACCCGGTTTTAACCAACCCATGCGGTGGGAAAAAGGGCTGCCCTCCGGCACCGGCTGGCTGATGTCCCTGTCCCCCGTGAGTGCCCCCATCTCACCCCATGGACGATGCTGGTCACACACTGACTCACAAGGCTGCATCATGCCAGGCCAACCCAAAAACCATGGTGGCAGGTTGGTGGTTGGTCCCTGGAGGCGGAGGGGTCACGCACAAACCCTCTCTTTGGTGTCAGGAGCTCCTCTGCCCACCCGGGGCATCGGGAAGGGATGGCTGCCGGCAGCCCCCAGCATCCTCCGGCATCCTCCTGCCTCTCTGCCTGGGAGCCCTCCTCTCCTCGTCCTTCTCAGGAAAGCGAGCCCATTTTGGCTCGGCTCATCCTTTGGACAATCTCCCGCTAGCTGGAAATACACTGGAGGAGCTGGGAGCAGCTCAGTAACATCTCAAGGGGTTTTGGAAGTGCTGTGTTAGGGTTTCCTTGTAGGCGCTCCTGATGGCAGGGTGGGCTTTGAAAGGACAAGATGGTGACATCCAGGTTCCCACCTCTCAGGGGTGTGTTACGCTGCTCGTGCTGGCACATGCCATATATCATCCTGCTGGGAATCAGCCTTGGGGGGGCAGCACGCTGACGGAGCAGGAGGGTGCCTTAGCCCCAGCACTGGCACCCAAGCACCCCGCGTGCCCCGCTCCATCCCAAATATACCCAGGATGGATGGAGGCAGCCACCGCCAGCGACCAAATCAGCCCTGCAAGAGCAACAGTGCCGGCGAAGCACGGGGCATTGAGCCGCGTGTCTGTGACGGCCCCAACAATCTTTAAAGTAAAAAAACCACCCCACAATACAAATCTCCGCCACGCAAAATCACACCGCAGCCCAGCTACATGCCTAAAAGTAAAGCTCATAACACTAGTGAAGCATCTTGCTTTGCGCGGGGCTGGGTGGGAGAGGCAGGAACTGGGGGAGAGGAGAGGACACACACACACACACACACACACACACACACGAGTTTCTATCACGCTTGAGGTAGAACATTGCTTTCAAAGGTTTGGAAGTGCTTTACAGGGGAACGTCGACAACAAAACCACCAAGGCGGCAGGTACAGAGCGTGACTGCTGAGGTAGGACCAAGCTTGTACTGACCAAGTGCTATGCTACTTGTTTTTTGAACGTGAAGGAAGACGCAGGTATTTCTGCTTCCCAGAAGACATTCATTCCGGTTGAGGTAGGTTCTGAGTTCACTCGGGTTGTCTGTCCAAGTCTTTCAGTAGCCCTCAGGCAGGCATCCTTTGACACACACACTCTTTTTTTTTTTTTTTTTTTTTTTTTTTTCATATTATTTAGAGTCAATCAGCAAAAAAAGTATCCTGAGAAATAGCGAAAGTGTACAAAATCATTAAATCCACGGAGAGACAGCCTTCCCGGGCCTCGATTTTTGGAGTCAAGTTAGAAGGATTTCTCCAAATCCAGTCTTCTGGAAATAAAAAATAGATCCAAAAAGTAGTCCTAAAGCTGCTAATCAGGAAAAAGTCTGGGATGCCAAGAGAAGGAAGCTCCACCATATCCCCAGTCTGTCAGAGACAGGAGAGTTTGCCAAACTCTGCCAAGGAGTCTTTTACTTAGCAGCTGCAGGGAAAATTCATTGTGACCAGTCTCAATAAAGCCATCGTCGGAAGAAACACACCGAGATGCCTGAGAGAGGTCAGAAAGATAAACTTCACATAGTTTCCAAAAGGCTGTATACATATATATATATTTATATATATATATAAAAATAAAGCAAAACAAAAAAATAACAATCAGACTGTAGAAATCTTCAATTGACCTGAGATTGACGACTCGTTGTAAAGACATCACCAGCCGCGGGTTTGGTTTCTGGTAACTCCTACAAGAGGGTTTGAGTCTTGGCAGTTTATCCTTCATTGGCGGGACCGTGGTCGGGAGCCGGAGCAGTGGGGCTGCCGCCGCGGGGGCTTTTCGGGAGGGGGTCTGGCCGCTCCTCGATGATGCTGAACTCATCCAGAGGGAGTGTGGATATCTGGGTGCTGTCGTGGGTGGCCGGTGGGCTGTGTGCCGACTGGAGAGAGAGAAGGGGACAATGCAATGACAGTGACAGGTCACTGATGCTCTTAGCCACGCAGCTGTATCTGCATTTCCCAGGTGTGCTCCCATCCTGACGGACTTACCGTTATTCCCTTATCCTGCTGCTCCTGGGATGGGGATGCTGGGAATAACCTCTCCAGCTCGTTCATATCCAGCTGCTTTCCATTCAAGTCCCGGTCGTCCCTGTCCCTGCGAGCGGCCCCATTCAGGATGAGGCCCGTGGCACTCCGCTGGCTCCTGGGGATCTGTGGGGTTGACAGCTGCTCCTGCACATTTTTGCACATCAGCAGCCTGAAAAATAAAAGAGACGGAGCCTGAGGGTGAGCAAAGCTGGTGCCTTCCCCCACTTCCTTCCCCCAAGCTTGAGTCTGCCTTACCCCTGTGCTACGTTCCTTCACTCCTTAAATCCCTCCTCTAAAGTCACATCTCTTCCCCTCACCATGAAAGGGCTTTTGCTTTACAGGAAGGGTCAAGGCTGGCCAGAGCAGAAATAGTGATGCTCTGGGGAAGTACCAGGTCCCTCAATGGGGACCGGAGCTGATGGCGTGTATTCAGAGAAGCCCGCTGGGGCTGCGTGCCTGGGAGGGAGGCAGGAGCCACGCTGCAAACAGCACCCAACGCTCACAGGAGCCAGGCTGCGCAATCGCACGCTGCGGGATGCCCGTCCTGAGATATGCGTGGGAAACAGCCCATCATCGCACTGGGGGTGCGAGACCCCCGTGGGGATACCCATACGGCATTAGGGACCATCGCCCCTCCTGAGCAGCGGCACGAGCAACCCCTACCTTCCTCTGTACCCAAACATGAGGAAGAGGACGCAGAATATGATGCACGTGACGCCGATGTGGATCCCAATGATGATGCCGGTTGTGGAGGTTTTATTGTTCTGCTCGTCCTTCATGCAGTCGCAAGGGGGATTCAACACTGCCAGAAGAAAGGGGGAGAGGGGGGGTCAGCGGTGCTGGTTTCCTCTTGCTCCTCCAGCTTTTGGGGAGCCCAAAGCAAAAGTCAGAGCCTGGGTGGTGCTGGGAGCTGTGTAGGGGGTAGAGGAGAGCAGGGTGGGGGGCCGGGGGTGTGACTGCCTGCCAAAGCTGCTCCCCATACTGCAGGAAGGCAGTCACAGCAAGCATAGGACTGGAAGGTCCGTAGAGAGCCAGCCCCATTACCCAGGCTGCTGTTATTAGTCACAATTAATGAACGAAAAAGACTGTGATGTTAATTTTTTGCAAAACCCCGTGTCTGAGGTGGGAGGTGAGAGGCGGCCACCACGCCAGAGCAGGCTGATACCTGATGGAAAGCACCAAGTAGGCAGATGCCAATTAGATAAGTATTTACTCCAACACAGAGGAGTAATAACTATCTCTTGAAGATATTCCCACTGGAAGGCTTAAAAGGCTTCCAAGAGCAGCAGGATGTTTTTTACACATAGATGAATATGAAAGGTGTGATCAGTTAGAGATTCCCTCTAGAGATTTACCCTTTTCTGCCACATAATGCAGTGCTCATGCTCTGCAGCCCTTCTCCTTTCCAAAGCCATGCGTCCTCTGGTCCTGGCACCAGTGAAGGTCAAAATATCCAGGAGAGCTCCAGGAGAGCGGAGATGCTCGGTGCACCATGTTTCAACCAAAGATTGCAGCTCTTAGCTTATGCATGGGGGTTTATTCATGTTCATGGCCTCACCTCTGGCTTGAGCTTAGGGGGCCAAAACCGGCAATTACAGGGACATTTGGTTTGTCTTCTCCCCCTTAGTAAGAAAAAGTCACCAGGTTGGACTGGCCAACGGGGCTGGTGAAGCCATGTGGCAGAGCAGCCCCCTACCAGCACCAGGTGGTCCTGGCCCCGCAGAGCTTTGCTCCCTCATTATTTGTGATGCTGAAAATAAATGAGTGCCTGAAGGTGAGATGGGGGGAAGAACCGTGGGTGTCTGGGGGAGGTGTCTGGTGGGTTCACCTTCCTGCAAAATGGTTTTCAAAAACCACCAGCGAGACTGATGTCCCGTCTCACCTGTCCTCTCCACAGTTTCCCTCAAGGACACGAAGCGGACAGTTGAATTTCCATCCCCGTGCTGGTTATAGGCGAGGAGCTTGACTTCATACACCACCGACGCATCTGTTTTGAAGGAGACACAAGAAGGGCATTTTGAGTTTAGCCATTAGCATTATCTCCCCAAGTGATGCTTATTTAGGAAACAGACATCTTACCAAATACACATAAGGTGCTGCAAACAAGTACCTGTTACTGGGAAAGCACCCCAAAAACCTGCGGGAGAGCTGCAGCATCTCTCATTTAGTGGCTGTGCAACACATCTGAGCTCTCTTCTGCTAATCATGACAGACCCTCCTGGGGTCGGGAGGGGACATGGATCAAGCTGTCACCATACTCACCCAGGTGGGTGATGTTGTACGCTGTTACGTTGCTGGGCAGTAGCACCGGACCTGTGTACTGGGAGAGGTGGACCTTGCGGTAATACAGCTTGAAGCCTTCGTGCTGGCCCAGTTTGATGGAGGGCTCCCACATAGCCTGGACAGTGGTGCTGTTAATGACTTTAATAAAGAGGGATGGCATGGCTGGGACTGAAACAGAGAGAAAGACAGCGGGTTGCGTGTGCTTTTTAAGTCTGCATGATGAGAAATTCCCCAGCAGCCTTTCCCTGCGGTCACTGCACCAAAGAACGTGCTAGATGAGATTGAGAAAAATCAGATCAGACCAGATCCTGGTTTAACAGCTTTGAACTTCTTCAGGGAGCTGGAGGAGTTTCCAAAGGTTTCCTCCACTCAGTTCAGCAAGCAGAGTTACTTTTACACTCCAGTTGCAATCTGATGCTCAGCCCTGTCGGGTCAGGGCAGGAATGCAGCAACTTCGGCAATGCATTCCCAAATTCCACTTTTTTGCCCTCGCCCTGAGGGTAGCGAGGACCTTTCAGAGTGATTAATCCCCCAGGGAGGAAGGAGCCAAAAGGGATGGAGCTGGAGACATCCGTCTTAAAAGCGTGCTAGGTACCTGCACTGGCTTGCAGGGTGCGTTGGAGCTTGTTCTCCCCGTCGGCTTTAGGAGGGAGGTTTGTGATTCTGTGCTGGGGACTTAGGAGAGAACTGGGGCACCTTTATTAACAGCCCTAAATACCTGAGCAGCCTGAGATCCCTGCACAGCTGTGGCTGGCTTGTTTTGGTAGGCAGGCACTTACCTGGCCTTAGGGGCACATGGGGGTTTAGCTGGGAAGATGTCCCTGCTGCTGCCCAGTGTCACCAAGGCCTGATTCAAAGTCCACCAGGATGCCTTTTGGTCCAGTTAATGCCCCAAAACACTGCCCTTGTTCTCAGGGTGTGCTGCAGCAGGGGTCATGGCCATTCCCTCCCCAGGTCCCCAAAAAGCTGCCCGACCCCATCCTGCCCCATCAGCCTGGGCTGAGAGGCAAAGATTTGCAAACCAAAGCCAATTTTCTTGCGATGCGGATATCTGGGTTTTCCAAAGCTGGTTCTGCACCAAACCCTGCACCGGAGCCCTGTGCAGCGCTGGGGCACACAGGACCACATTTCCCCCAAGCCTCTTCCTTCCCCTCTCCCTCCCTTTCTCACACACTCTCACACACCAACGCAGAGATGTGTCTCAGCAGGACACTTCACTGATGATTTTCTTTTTCACCTCATTTCCACAAAACACCCCCAGGCCAAATGCTCCCATGAGTTCCACAGCCTTTGGCACCATCTGGAAGGTGCAAAGCACCAGGCGATGCAAGCTCTGCCCTGCCCAGGGCTCTGCTCCAGCACCGGGAGAGAGAAGGGTTTTCGGGCACTGCTGTACCAGGCAGTGAGCTCGGCTAAAGCCTGCAGCAAAAGCACCGAGCAGAAAAACAGCCCTGCTTCTCCAGCAGCCTCCAGGCTTTGAGGCAGAGCTATTTTTCCAATCCCACATGATTACAAGCTCAGAAGTTCCCAAATATAAGGATTGCGTTGGACCGATGCTGCTTTTTGTCTTCTTTTTCCCCAAAGGATCTCTAAAGGATGAGCAGTGCAAACGCAGCCTTTGGCAGAGAGTTCAGCACAGCCATTTAGTGAGCGACGGTGAGAAGCGAATGAAATGTGGCCGTGTCAATCTAAGACTGATGAGAGCTAAAAAGGGCATTTCCCCAATTTAATAGTAAAAGCAAAACCGCACAGCACAACGGTTTGCCTTTTCCCAGGCACTGAGAGCTCAAGCTTTTCCACGCGGAGATTCAGGCGAAGGGAAGACATCTCTCCTGGTGAGCAGGAGGGTCTGGGCCACACTGTCTCTTCCCAAAGTGATGCCCTCCTTCAGGTTGCAGGGGCTTTGCCTGATGCCCTCCAAATAAGCCTGGGGAGAAGAACAAGTCCCTGCTGACTGGTGAGCATCTCAACGTGGATTTGGGAGGAAAGACTCAGAGAGCAGCTGTCCTGGGTCAGGTTAATGAGATCCCAACCTGCCTGAGTGCTGTCAGTGGGAAAAAAATGGGTTGAAGTATGTCTTCTCGCTAGGATTTATTCTGATGTGCATTTCATTGATGGGAAGGATGTGCCTAGCATTTTCTGGGTGCAAACCACAGAGTAAATTCTATTTATACCAGAATGAACCATTCTTCCCAAGGCTGCATAGTTTTGCAATCCAATTAAATACTCTTTTTTTCTAATTCTCCCAATTCCCTTTAGGGAAAAATTAGGAAATTGTCTGGATCCCCCCTCTGAGAAGTTGGACTCTTGCTTAAAGCATGATTTTCCAAATCATGGGTGAAAACGCCACAGAAAGGGAAATTGCATTATCCCATGGACAAAGAAACACTGATGTGGGCCATCCTGATTTGCGAAGAGTTGGCTTTATTTTATGGTTGCAGAGCCTTACATTTAATAAAAACCACAAGAATATCTCTCCTTCAAAGTATGGAATATATAGTATTTATTCAAACTTTGAGTATATATATGTATAATATTGATTATATGTATGCACTCGCAGAATGCATGTGCTGTTTATAATGTTATTACACAAATAAGTGTATACAGATGGAATATATCTGCGTGTGTGTATAAATATATGTACACACACCAGTGTATAGGTGCTTCACAGAAGTATATATAAGACATAATATGGATCTACTATAAGTGAGGCATCTCCCTCATGCTAAGGGCTGGGATACTTGTTTTCCTCTTCCGTGCTGTTTGGAATTTTCTCCAGGTCATTTCAACTTTCTTCTTGAAGGTGTCTTTAGCCGAAGATGACTAAAGGAACAGTCTTCATCCTAGAGAAATGTCAAAAAGTCCTGGAGAAAACCCTAAAAAGCATTAAAAGACAAGAACAAGGAGTGTCTGCTGCTTAATGAAGTGGGGAGAGTTTGAGATTCAAAATACCATGGCATTTGTGAAACGGTGTAAAGGAGAATGACAGGGAGGAGACAGGAGGACCTTCCTAGTGAGGGGGTTTTATGGAGGACAAGGTTCGCTTCCTTCTACTTTCATCCAAAATTATCACCAGCACAAAGGAAGGAGCATCGTGCTTCTAGAAAGCATTGGAGGCTTCAGCCAAGCACACTCTCAGCACATTCCTAGCCCTGAAGAGCTGACCTCCCTGAGCCAAAAGCAGCCCTGCTCCTCAGTACCTTCACCATACTCCTACTCCAGACAATACCAGTATAACACGGTCACTCAGACCAGTCTCTGGCTGGCAGCATCTCTGCTGGCCACTCCGACAAGCGCTGGCCTGGCTCTGCCGAGCCATCCCTGGCTGCCAGATTCACCCGTCGTGTCCTTTCCACGCACGGCAGGACAAGGCAGTGTGGTGACACGGAGGGCCCTCCACGTGTGCCACCATGGGGCTTTGTGCACATCGCTGTGCAGATCTCGCGCACGTTGCACTGAGCCGGGATGGCAAAACCAAGACACAGCGTGTCAGGGAAATGCCATCCCCTTCCGAGGCTGTTAGCACCCCGAGCCCAGGGGAGTCACAGCTCTCCGGTGCACCTCGGGAAGGCATGGTGTGAAATGGCTTGGCGGTGAGAAGAGGCAAATCAGCAGTGAAACCTTAACTTGGTGATAAAAGCCACTGGATTCTGGCTCCGAGCCGCTTTCTCCTCTGTGAGCAGAAGGCAACAGGCACCCGAGTGAAGTGAAGCAAAGCAAACAAATCAAGCCAGAACTGGGGCTTTTAAATCTCTTTTTACCTTCCCACAAGGCAAACACAAGCTGGGGTTGAGTGATCTTAACCAGGCCAGCTTGTCCATCCTGAAAATGGAGCTAATTGCTGAAGTTTGTTACAGAGGACAAGCCTTTTTTAAAGGACAGCAGAGCAGGACAGTGATGCCTTGGAACTTATCAGTTTCAAGATACTAGCCAGAAAGCCAGGAAATTTATGTTCCCATTACCAGATACCTAACTATTTCTGTTGTGACTGAAGGTAATAATGACAAAAAGTCCCCTCTAGCTTGACCCAGACTTCTGCAGAAACACCAACTCTATGAAGCATGGCTGGCTTCTAGCTCCAGTAGCTGAACTCAGAGCACTGGGTCAAGGAGTTTCAAGTTTTGCCTTAGTCCATCCTTCTGTCTCTAAATTGGGAGGAAAAACAAACTCCAAGGGTGACCGATTCCCTGCGTAGTACCAAGGAAAATAAACTTGCTGGGTAACAACCCGGCAAGGCAAAGATTTATTGGTGTTGTTGCTTAAATGCTGTAGTAAACATCTGCAAGGGCTGAAAACAGAATGAGAACTGGATCCCCCACCTGGAAGTCAACACACTCTTTCATGTGATCCTAAATAACATCTTCACACCCAAGGCCCTCTCTGCTGCAAATTCATAATTTCGTAATGTTCATGAGAACACTGCAACGCTCCTAAGAAATTAGGCTCCATACATGAGATGAGCCAGGATTCAGAGGTGCTGGAGAGGTACATGAGTCTCTATGAAAACATTCCTAAAATGCCGGCTGACAGATCACACTGGGGCTGTGGCTTCTGTCTGGTGTCTGTGTGCAGGGATCCTTCATTAGAGCACCCACTTTCTTACTGGGGAAGCTAACTGGTGGCCACATCTGGGAGGCCAAGTCAGGGAAAAAGCCTTGGAGATTGCCCTAACTTCCCACTGAAACAGAAGGCTGCTCCAAGGCAGGGATTTGTAGGTCAGGACAGCTCAGCTCTAGTGTGTTTTCTCCAGGGTAGAGCAGAAAAAAAATCAAATTTGAAAAAGTGTGGCACCGATCAAGTAAGAGCTGCGAGTACCACAGCTGCTGGAGGATGCTGCTTGAGCAGGAAATCTGCATTTAACAAGCAGTTTAGGAAGAACCCTGAGCAGCTGCAATGCACAAGACCAGCCAGACTTGCACTCACCCCCTGCTACAACATCAGCTGAGAGGCAATGCCGCGTTTAAGACAATCAGTCGACCCCCGTGTAACAATACAAGTGCATTTTACACAATATCCCAGAGTATGAGGAGGATCAGGAACAGGGAGCATCAACACCACAGGCTATGTGCCAAAGCGCTCCGGAGTGGGTAGCGGGGTGACCGGTGCTGCTGCTACGCACAGCGGGTTTCAGCATCTGATGATCCAAGCGCAAAGCGTTCCTTACCTTCTCCCAGCGTGCTCACCACTGTGACTTCTGAGGCTTTGCTGGCACCCCGGGAGGTGTAAGCCTTTATATAAAAGCTATAGCTGGTCGAGGGCTCTAAATCAGTCACTAGCTGCTGGAAGGTGCTCTTGCTAACAGCCTCCTGATACTCCATCTCTACAGGATCTGAAGGCCAAAGAAAGAGAGAACAGAGCAGCGTTAGGCTTTGCAAGGGGTAAAGAGACTAAACAGATGTTGCAAGCAGTAATTCTGGTCCCCGAAGTGGGTATGTATCTGCCCACATCCTTTTCTGCTTACATTTCTGTGTGCTTTGCCAGAGACCTAAGTGGGCAGCAAGATCTGAACATGCAGCTTCACCCTCCCCACCCTTTGGTATTTATATCAGCATTATTGCTTCACCTCTGGCTTTCAGAAACATGGAGATGATAGAGAACATGACCACTCTACCATGTGGAGGAAGGAAGAGGGGAGCCTGGCTGGAAAGCACTGCCTACTGCCTGGGATTTTGGACCTGGTTTACCTACTGGGCCGCGTTGCTGAATTATGTGAAGGCTCAGGATGCTCTGGGCAGCAGGTAGAGCACCGTACCTGCAGCTTTCCGAATGTGCAGCACGTAGCCGATGATCTCCTTGGTGTTCTGCAGAGGCTCTTCCCAAGACACCTGGATGGTGGTTGCAGAGACTGTCTCAGCCTTCACGCTCTGCGGAGGTCCGGGCAGCCCGTCTGCCCAGAGGACCGTCAGGCGAGCGCTGGCTTGCGTGGAGCCGGCGCTGTTCTCGGCGATGCACTGGTAGATGGCTTCATCCGCCTGGTTGATCCCGTAGATGGAGAGAGTGCTGCGTGGGGACACGAAAGGGACAAGAATCTCACTGAGCGCTCTGCAGCAGACGTCCCTCCCCTGCAGCCATGCCATGGCCCCCACGCTGCCTCTGGTGGCAGGGCATCCCACATGCCTCTATTTCCACAGAAAGCCTCCAGGAAGCTGTGGGCTTTTGGGGAAGGACAAGGAGGTGGATGCATCATTCCCTAGATCCCATGACTGGGCAGATTATCTCTGTCTCGACTTGCAGAGGCTGTAGTTCAAGCACAGCCAGGTGGGGACACAGAGTGGGATGGGGAACGGCAGGATCTGAAGCCCTGAATTCAGGAAGATCCCAGCCACACTACAGAGATAGCTCTGTGGCAAGTGCATCCGTACACCCAAACCAGCTTTAACTGGCTTAGTTCCAGTACACACCAGTGAGACCCATCCAGGCACTGCACACGGTCGGTAAACCAAGTCTAATCAAGCACAGCCAGAAAGCCCTCTGGTGATGCTCTAATTGCATTATAGCACATTAGATCAGTCTTAGGGTAACATTGGGATTAGCTGACTTATCCGGCAGGGTTACAGCCTCAGCTTCTGCTTCTGCATTTTCAGAAACATGAGCACCACAAGCCAAAAGCCAAAGCTTATGAGCAAGTTGCACATTTTATCTGCAAAACCTCTGAGGGTGTTTTTGACGCTAGTGCATCAAAGCTTGCTCTCCTAGGGCAGCAACCAGAACAGTTCTTCCAGCCTGCTCTCAGGGGCCTCCAAACCAGGCTTAGATGCTGTTTTCAGCTTCCAAGATAAAGACAGGCACTGGCTACCCTGATGGAAAACATCCCTAAATGAGGGGGGGATAAGCCAGTGCTGTACCAGCTTCCCAAATGAGTGCATTCCTGAGCACGGTGCCCGTCTCTGCACCACCTCTGGGAGGGGTGTTTAGTGGCTTGGTGGACACAGGGACAACCAGCGTTCTTGTACATGTGGGCACCTGAACTGAAGGCCCTTTCTGAGCTGCATGACCCTCCAGCAATGGTTGTGTACAACGGGAGCAAGTTCAGGGCCAGCTCAAGGGTTGCACTGCCCAATATCTTTAAAACAACACCAGCAAATAATGACTCAGAAATCATTGTGCAACACATTAGCTCTATCCTGCCGTTCAGTGGGCAAACCAGCTTTTCTTAATACCATTTGTTCACAAACAGGGACCCATCAACGAAAGCTCTATTCTCTCTAAGGCTTGCTCCCTTCCTCAGAAATCAAGCCTGGAACAATGTGATTCAGTTTGTGTGAATAAAACACTGCTCACCACTGCTTCCCCTTCCATTTTAGAGCACCACCCATATGTGCACCACTCTGGATTAATCCCTCATTGTGCATCCGTATTTCTAGTCCTGCCCAGTTCGTTTGAACTGTCGTTTGCTTCTGGCTTGGCATGAATACTTGGGAGACCATGATGCCTCCAAGCTTCAGCATCATCTCGTTGGCTTACACCAAAGCTCGCAGGAGATTTTTGGTTGCTATTTTTCTGTAACAAATGACCTGAACCTCACCAAATCCATATCCCCTGCTTGCTTCTAGGAAGAAATAAATTATTTGCGTCTCCTGCGGTGAATTCCAGGTGGACTTGGGACTTGACTGCACATGAGTAAAACCCAAGCACCCCTGCTGATACAAAGGGCACTTCACGGCTTTTTGGGGGTCATGATCAAAGCTGCCTTTTATGTAAATGAAAAATTGTACATGGAAAGTAGAAATGATAAATAACCTGCCATTGCCTGCCTGTATGTCAGAACGAATGCTTCTTCTAATTGCAGCAAAATATTGGTCTTCCTATATTAAAATTTATTATTGCTGTTGATTTAACATTCATATTTCTGCCTTGCAAATTATTGGGGCCATGGTGAGTGAGCAAACGTTTAACAGTCATCTATTTATGTCCTGTGCCTTTGTTTCCTTGGAAACATTGTAAATGGAATATCAAATGTGATGGTTTCAGCTGATATGGTGATTTTAGAGAATCAGCCCTAAGCTCCTCTCATAGCCACAGGCTCAACGTATCTGATTAAATGGAAGGAGAAAGGCAGAGCTGGGAGGGGGGCACAGGGAGGAAGGACCCGATGTGTGGCTCAACTGTGTCAACAAGGGCTGATTCCTGTGAGGACAGATGGCAGAAGGCAGGATTACGCCATCCAAAAGCTCTACTTGCAGCTCTGCACAAAGCAGATGTGTGGAAGGAGCAGCAGTGCTTCCTTCTGCCCCATCAATGCAGGGATTATTTCCACGTGGCCGCTGTGCATCTGAGCACCCAGGAGCAGCCAGGCTGGGCTGGCACACAAGTCGAGAGCAGCTTTAAGCTTCCAAGTACAAAGCAGCCCAGGAACAACGAGAAGTATTTAGGCTCCGTTGCCTCCAAGTGTATTTATTTGCTTTACATGGAGAGCAGAAAAGATGTGGAGGAGGGAAGAGGGGAGCCTGGTTGGAAAGCAGTGCAAGGAGCCTGATGGCAACAGCATGATGCTGGAGCCAAAGTCGTCTCTGTCCTGGGAGGATTGGGGGCTGAGCAAAGCTCCTCTTGCACGACACATGACGTGCTGGATGCCAGTGGTCCTGGAGCAGGACAGCACTTGGCCACTGGGAGCCAGGGCTGGGCAGAGCCACGGACATCCCAGCTGCCTCTCGGCAGAGGTCCCAGGGCGGCCGGTAACGCTTTCATGCACAGTCAAGTTAGAAGAAATAAATAAATTTCCACAAAGTGGACACGGCAGGTAGCTGGAAACTGGCTTCAGGCTTCGGAAAGTTCATTTTCATTGAGATTTACAAGGCTATGTTTGGACGTACCGTGCAGTAAGAGCCTTGGCCTTCCATTACCCAGGGCACCCCTTACCTGCAATGATGCACAGGCAACAGGCTCAATAAAACACCTGGATTTTTGCCTATGCCTATAAACCTGGGTAAGGAGCAGAAACTGAGTGGGGAGAAGTTGACGAGCAGAATGCCCAGCATCTCAACACCAGCTTCATGAGAATAAAGGTTTTCTCTCTTTCTTTCAGTCCCTCTAACACCCACAGGCCTCTAAAGGAGGCCGTCGAGCTCCCTGCTAGCCCTGGCGCGAGCTCTGAAGCACGCTGGTAGCTGCGATGAGGAGGGCAGGAGCTGGCAGTGAGTTACATGAACCCCAGTATCATCCCAGCTGATACCTCTGCTGTGCATCCATTTTCATCTTAACTATTGACAAATTCTTCCTGCCTTTGCCCACTGCATCACCCCCCAGGGATGCGAAGGATGCGACGAGGCAGGGTCAGTGTTCGGTCCAGCAGCTTTCCCAGGTTTTGCTGCTTTTTGTCTTTTTCTTAAGGAAGCTCAGACAAAAGGAAAATATGTAGTTGCTGTGCAAGGAGGTGCAGAGCGTCTCTGCGCATCAACCATCTGAAATATGCAGTGTCCTTTTATTTCTCCCCGTCAACAGGAAAAAAATCTGTCACTTTGGGACATCTGCTGTTGGAAAACTTTCCCGCGAGTGCCAGACTGGCAGCGCCGCGAGCACGTCAGACAAGGCGAGATGCCAGAAGGCTTTCTGCTGGTCACCAAAGCCGCTCAGCGAGCTGAGGGCTCCATCACATCTCCGCACAATGCCCTGACAGGCATTGATGGAAGTGGGGAGAGGAGCTGCTGCAGATTCACACCCGGCTGAGCTGAAATGAGAGGCCTCCGCTGCTCGAAAGCCACGGTATTCCCAAGCTGTCTTCCCAGTTCATAGGCAATCAGGATGACTGATCTGGCTCGGGTCAGGGGTCCGGGCCAGTGACCGGAGATCGGCTTTCCAAAGGCTCCTCTGAAAAAGTCTGAGAACTGAAGGAAGCCTCTTCATCGATTCAGCAGCACAAAGAAGAAGAGGGGCCCATCTGGAAGGATATCAGCATGCGCGCGCACACAGGCGCACAAAAGAAGGAGTGTGATGAAATTAATGCAGGGAGCAGGCTGTGGCTAGTGGGGAGAGCATTTTAAGTGCCGGCAGCTACAGAAAGCCACCAACGCGGCATTCAGATGCCCTGTCTCTGTGCCCCGCTCTGCGTCCATTTGTCATGGGTCGTGTTGTGCTGTGCTGTGCCGAATGAACCGCTCCTGAGCTGCCGGCTGGTGCTGCGCTGGAAAGGAGCTTTCTTCCCTCCAGTGCTGGTTGTTGGCAGCTTTGCAGAAATGTCCTGTGTTTTGAAGGTTACCTCGTACAGGCTGAGAATAAGGCGCAAAACTTGAAGTGTGGCACTCAACAGCCCAGAGGGACACTGCATGTTGTCCCCAGCCCTCTATAAGCATGTTCTTACACCTCCAGAAATTAAATATCATGCAGGGCTTCCTAGGTGAAATTGGGTTGTGTTATGCAGGAGAAGGAACCTTTTCTATACAAACTGGTTTATATTTAGCAGGTACTGCAGCCTGCTGGGCAGGATCCCAGCCTGATTCTGAGGTTACAGACTCACCCGAGCGCAGTTTCTGGAGGGATGCTGCTGGTCCCAGTGGGACGCACGGTGCCGTGGGGAAACACCCCACCCTCCCCACCGGTGCCAGATGAAAGGGCCGGCAGACTCTCAGCCTGCAAAGCTGGTTAGAGATGCTGCTCCTTCTCACACCGCCGGGAGAGGACAGAGTCCATCAGGATGGGGATTTGGCTGTACGGTGTGTTTTCTGCAAATGGGACGTTGTAAGCAGCGTCACATTTGCTACAGGAGGCACAGCAGTGGCACCACTTCGTCCTGAAATGCTGACCCTTCTGTGCTGGCTTCAGGACACCTGGGCTTGCACTGTCTTGACATGACACGTGCTGAGCCCTTCTGGGAACCTGCCACTGCTCAGGCACCATGATGGGGACAAGCAGTGGCAGGCTCAGCTCCACAGTCCAACCTGACACCAAACTCTCTAGCATTGGAGCCTCTGGGTCCCTTGGTTCATTTCTGGTCCACATCAGAGGTGGTCTGAGCCTTCCCAGGTGGGAAGGACACATCCAACTGGTGCTGCAATGCAGCCCTGCCTTAGAGCTCCATGCAGAAGACCTTCAGTGAGTGGCTCCAATTTCCCATGTATAATTAAAGGACTTCTCAGAGGTCTGTTCCCCCACATCCAAGGCAGGAGGGTCCAACTGCACTGACGGTGGTGGAGCTGTGTCCTCCCATCCCTGCCGAGCTGGGAAGTGCACCCTGGCACAGCCAGGAGAGCTGGATGCTCTGTGTTACAAGACTTGCTGGTTATCTGGTGAACACGTTGGCTGCCACTCAACCTGTTTTCACAAGTCAGAGAGTGCAATCACAGATTTAACTGAATCCTGTCCCAGGGAGGGAGCAGAGAAGTCTTTATATCTGCAGGTCCACAGGGAAGCACAAGACGTCTCAGGAAAAGCTACTGGAAGGGAGGGCAGATGCCTATGTTAGTAGGACTGCTAATGCAGACAGCTGGGAGAGCTATCTGCTGCTAAATGGAAAGTCCCTCAAACCTTTTTCCCAGCAAGGGGCACTGGTGTTGGAGAGGAAAAAGAGCTAGCTTAATCCAGGGGAGGCTGATTTTGGGCTTCTCCATGATGGGCTCAGTCCTGCCTCGAAGGCTCCTGTATAAGGACCATGCTCTGCAGATGTATTTTGCTGCATGCAACAGTTTGAAGAAACACTTAAAACCCTGAATTGGTGATGCCCTTCAAGAGCAGCTCAGCAGAGCAGCACACAGAGAAAAATTACACAGGCAACTCAGTAGCAAAATAGTTGCAGCCACATGAGAAGGAGAGGCTGATGCCCATTGCCATCAGCTGCTCTGGGGCTGCTGCAGATCCCTTTCATGGGATACAGCTGCGTGATCCCAGCACGGGATCCCTGCTCGGTGCAGGGAAGGTGGGATCATGCTGATGCCCCACTGTTTAGCGGGGCTTTGGGTGCTTGTGCAGAGACCCTCCTTGCAAGGCCATTTCCAAGTGTCTTCCAAACAAAGCCAAACCCATAAATTATTCTTAAATCAGGAGCAGCTGGTTCACATCCCAGTCCTCCACGTACTTACTTGTCGTGCTTCTGGGAATGGAAATACGATTTGCTATATGGTATCCTTCCCATGATCACCAACGGTCTTCAAACGCATTGCATAAATAACCTGCAGGCTTGCCTGTCCTCCCTCTAAGGTGTCCAAATCCCTACAAATTCAAGAGTTTGTGGGGTGTGTGCACCACGAAGGGATGTACAAACCCATCCGCATCTCTCCGCACCCAGCTAATGCTGGTTTTATAGAAAAAAGCCACTTCGTGAATGACAGGCTCTAGTTTCCAATGACACTGTTCCCAAGTGCTTGGGTGTTTGTACTTAAAGGTCACTTTCCGTATCTGCGCTAGGATTAAGCAGCATGACAAGTGCCAGAAAAGCAAAGTTGTCCTGAAGTTTATTTACGGAGGAGTATTTTCCCTGATGAACCTTGAACATTCATGGCCCTTGAAGTGAGTCATTCCCAGAGCCCTAGAACAAGTGCAAACCAGTGAGGAAGAATTTAAAAAAGAGACAGTTCATAAGCAAAGGTCACTGAGGAGAGCAAATGCCACCTGAGCCCAAGTTCCAATGAAGCCTTTTTCCAGTGGAACAAATGAAGTCCCTTAATTACCATTTTGTAAATAAAATCTTGGAAAATCAATATTTAGAGCCTGCCTTCTCTGAAGATGTTGGCCTTTGTTCCTTGCTCTTATGGCAATATAAACCCCATAGTGTGATATACTTCTAGGCTGAAAATTACCCCCCAGAACCTGATTGGGTCAAAGGAAGAAAAGCAATAAACCTTTCAGAGCAGTAATTCGGGTACTGTTTCATGCTTCCCTGTAAATTTTGAAGTAATAACCTAGAAAGCAGGATTTTACATAAGCCCATGACTAACTCAGCCAGTAACTGCCCATTCCTCCTGCAGCGATACTCCTGCTTTCCCGCCAGGCTGGTGATGCCAGCTGGGAATTTTGCTGGAAATGCCCATTACGCTTCTGAGGCATTTGGATCATGACTGATCCGAATCACCCCAGGAACAATACGGGCAAAATGGCATCTCTGATCAACAGAGAGGGACAGTCCGTGCGGCTGCTGAACACAAGGAACAGCTCCACCAAAGTCAAAAAGGCTCCATCAGCTTCTCCATCTGAGAGCATGGTTCAGTGCAGCATCACCCCGACAGCCATCGGCTCCATCCCCAAACCAGGGACTCCATGGCAAGGCAGCCCCATCGTCAGCTCCTTCGGTGATTTTTATTCACAGCTTTTAATGGAAAACTCCACAATTCCCTACGCCTGAGCCTTCATGCATTTTTCATTAACAATTATCTGCTATCCCAGAACTGCTTTTGATTTTTGCTAATCATCGATTGGATATTTTGTTCCCACACAGCTGGCATTTTCAAAACATAACAACCACCTCTGGAGAGGGCACAGCAGAAGGCTGATCTTTAATGCTAATGTGCCCAGAAACTGTCAACACATCAGGTGATGAGAATTCACATCTGAGGGACCGCGAGGGAAGAGGTATTTATCGGACGCAGTCTGTGAGGCTTATTTTTCTGTGCTCAAAGACTGGAAGTTGCTTAGCAAGTGTCTGTCTGATGTTGTACCAGCAGCCACATCCAACCTGCAGTGAATCCAGTCCTGAAGCTGCTGTCCCATCTCAATGACGATGGGTTTCTGAAGTCCTCTGACGTCCTCTGACCTTGAGGGTTTCGCTGCATATGAGAGACAGCGTGGGGTGACATAGATGCCAAAGGGCCCTTCACAACTTTGTGAAGCAACAGTTTGATGGACAGATCTTTCCATCAGCTGTGGGCTTGTGCAGACACTCTACTGCCTGCAGGAACGATGCCTCAAGTTTGCAGGAGCAGAGTGGCATCTCAAATGTACCGTGTTTTGCAGGTCTGGACCTCACTTCTAGCTGTGGTCGTTTACAAGAATGAAGTTGCTCATAACGATACATTTTGCAATCAATTAGCACATGATATGATTTGGGATGATTTACTCTTTTTTTCTAAAAATCCCTTTGGGGGCATTCAGACCTTTATTGCCATATTAAGCAGAGTTTAATCCAAATGAATTTTCTAGGAAACCATGTAATCTAATTAAAAAGCTCATAGTGCAGTTTAGTAGCTTCATTACTAGTAGATTCGAGATCCATCTTTACACAGACAAATATTTTCCAAGTGCAATAAACTGATAAATCCAAGGCATAATCACAGACTGATTCTGCCTGGAACTAAGTGGGTTACAGCACTTAGTCATGCCCATGAGAATGAAACAAAGGACACCTTGAAAAAGCTCAGGAAAAAACCCAGCCGTTGATCTGTTTCCTCCAATTCATGGAGCACCCAACCCTGCTGTACCACATTTTTCAGACTGACAGCTTTGCAAACCACCAGGCATGGCCACTTGCCTGAAGTTGGGGGTCAGAGTAGACCAAGACTAGTGCGAAAGAAGCCAAAAGTTCAACATCGTCGAGTACAATGGCCTTAGGGCTCAGCTTTACAATCGCGTTACTATAGCTTGAGAAGATGCCACGTGTCAGCTGAGCCCCAGTAACTGGCTGAGCTCCCCCAGCCTGTGCCAGATGCAATGTAATCTGATCATTTAACTTGCAGTGGGAAAGACTGACGCTAAATTGCCTTAAATGATTGCCATAAGAAAACGATTACAGCTATGTTCGCCAAGTCGCAGTTCACGTGCACGTGTAGCACAGCTCCAGGCACAGGAACCTGGCCAGGAGACATGACCAAAGACCCTACTTTTACCTTCCTCAAACAGTGAGGAGGAATGATTTCACATGCAAGCCATCTGCGCGAGACACAGAGCTGGACTCAGGGTGAGTTTTGTCATGGATTTAATGACCGTTTGTAAAATGTTCTGTCACTTCTGACTTTGCTTCCTGGTCAATAAAAGGGGATGCACTAATTTCTCTTCTCCCACTTCTGCTCTGTTCATATCATAAGGGCAGACATGCCTCAGAAACCCATGCAATGAACTAGAAGACCACGGGCCTGGATTGGGTGGCATCTGTGTGTGCACACACAAAGTTCCCTGAAGCTCTAAAAAATTCCAGCTTGGAGAAAACCTCCACTGATTGAGAAGATTTTATCACAACTCACACATTATCCTTCTCACATCCTTCTATCCAGCTCACATCTTTCCCTCCTCAAAACAAAAAGCCATATTGTAGAGAAACTTAGAAAAAGAAAACCACTGTTCTCTCCTGAGGAACAAGCCATGGTGCCAGCACAGCACTTCCCAACAGTCTAAACTGAAGGTCTGGACCCTCCAGTGATGCTGGGTAGTTGCATTCGTGAGACGCATTTGTTCGTACAGATAGCAGCTATATGACACCACAGAGTACAAATCTCTACCAATAATTTAGGTTTACAACACAGGTAGTAGTATTTTTCAGTATACTGTTCCATGCTATTTCCATAGAAACTATGTTGTCAACTTGTAATTTTCACGCTAAGTGCATCCCACCATATCATTTCCTCAGTACAAACATCCCCATCCCCTCGCATGAAAATGCAGTTATTTAGTACTCAGAGAAAACACTCTCCCCCCGTGAGAGAAAAGGCTGAAGTTTAGTGAAAATCAGCTTCCACGCAAATATTATTTCAACTGTATTTGCATTTGCACACCCAGGCAGGTCAATGTTCAGGGGTTAAAGCGTGGTTCCTCCACTGCGGAGTGAGCGTGGTCCCTGCCAACTCCAGGGATAACATTTAGTCTTTCCAGAAATACCGAGATGACGATCAGGACTGAAGACAAACTTTGCTGGGGTCCTGCATCATCAGTCAAAGTGTAATGCTGATGGCCTGGTACAGTAAAGCACAAAGCCCTGAAATGTAAGCCTACAAAGTGCAGCTAGTAGGACTGGAGCAGTGTTTTAGCATATCAAAGCCCAAGCTGAATCCACAGATCTGCTTCTGAACATTATCACCTTCACATTAGCTCTTTGCTAATGCAGAAAGCAAGCCAGCATCTCTCTCACATCCCTTTCCACTGGAGTCCAGATAGTTCAAAATAATGGCTTTTAATTCAGCCTCCCTCAAAAGCAGGTTGAGGGAGCATTGCGTCAGTCCGAGGGATGTGTGACAGCAACCCACCTCACCTGCTGAAGCCGAGCCAGCTCTAAAGCACTCCCTTTTCAAGGTGCTCAAGCAGCAAGGCTGCAGTCTCTCAGGGTCACTCATGCCCCTCTCGGCCTTGAGCACGTTAGCCATTGCCCAGTGTAATGGTGCTATGGCGAAAGCAGGGCCTGCACGGCTCACCGGGACGTGCTGCAAACCCCACTGCTCTCTGCCAGCCCTCACCAACCGGTCCAAAATTAACTACTGCACACATCTGCCTGGAATCTGCTGTCTGCACAAAAGCCGAAGCCGCCGTGAGCTAACTTGCTCTTTGCCCAAGAATTACACCCGCAGGGAGAACTATTTCTGGACCATCACGTAGGCGATGTCAATCCTCCATGCACGGTATCTCCAGATTGATGCTGGGGAATGGCGCAACCCAGCTGTGCGTCTCACACTGCCCTCCAGCCTGCGCTGCAGTGCCCGCGGCCAGTGCACAAGGACTTACCTGTTGTTATTCTTCAGCTTAATGTGGTCACTGGTCTCCAGGATCTGCCCATTCCTCAGCCAAGTGATCTGGGGGGGGGGTTCCCCTTGGGCCACACACGTGAAGATGGCAGTAGTCCCCACAGGCCTGGAAATGGACTGAGGATGCTGCACAAACTCTGCGGGAGCTGCAGGGAGGAAGGAGAAGCAGGAAGAGAAAAGTCACGATGATCCTACTTTACCCTGGTACAAAGAGCAACCTCGTAGCTTGGGCCTCAGTAAGCCTCATGCATCTGGGAACATGGGATACTTGGCCAACCCGCAGCATAGGCAGCAGATAACTATGGTTTGGATGGTGTGTCCGTAATCAGTGCAATGCTGCAATGTGGTTGCCCATCCTGGCAGTCACAGCTTCATACAAGGCACCTGAATGTCATCCCAGTGCTGTATGGTGAGCCGAGGTGAGTCCTGCAGGGTTCAGGCAAACAGCAACAGGGTCTAAGCCCACTCGCCTCTCCCCAGTCTCCCGCTGAAAGCAACCCCAATGCTGCAAAATAATCTGTACCTGACAAAGGTTATTTAAAAATGCATCCTGCCTGTAAAGGGAACAAGCTGGAAGGTCAGCAGTCTCCAGTCGTTTGCACACATGTAAAACGGAAAGCGTGCGTAACCCTTCATAGCGCGTGGCACCATGCAGGGCCATCACCTTGCCAGAAACAAGCCCTCTGCTATGGAGCCTTGCAAAAATCAGCACATATTGACAGTATGAAGAGTGGTGAGGAAGGAAGACTGCAACTACATGCAGCAATTATAGTATTTGCGGTTGGGGAGATCTGCTGTTTCATCAATGCCAGAGCTAGAGCAATGCCCTGGCTTTGCCCAAAGGACCCATATGGCATTAGTAAACTGCTTGCAAAGGGAAAGAAATGTATGGATGCGCATACAGCAATCTGGCCGGTTGTTCTTTCCCCAGTAAATACCACATTTGCTGCAGACTATCCTGGTAGCAATAGACTGGGGAGCCTTTTTTACCCCAGATCTGCAGCCTGGGACCCTTGGGGTCCTGCCAAGCCTGGCAGAAAACTCCACCTTGCCTGGAACTGCTGCTCACCTCATAACCAAATGTTTTCACCTTTAACAATAACATTTTTAAACAGAAAGTAATTTCCCCCCTTCCACCAATTCAGAATAGATTTAAAATCATTTATCAGAATAAACCAGCATATCAGCCTACAGAAAGCAGGGCCTGAAAGACACTGCCAAATAGGTGAGTTTATTCAAGCAGTTACACTTCAAAGAGCAAATTGATAAATACACTCCACATTGGTGCTGAAACCTAAAATCAGGTGGAACTAGCAGCAGCCGCAATGAAGACAAACAGAGGAGAGGCATGGGCCCATAATGAATTTACTGACTAGCATCACATAATGGATGGCTGGTGTTAAATTTTTCCGACAAAAGCAGGATTATCCAGGAAGACATGCTCAGTGTCACTCGCTGGCATTTTTCAAGCATGGCGTTGGTGGGCTCTGCCACCAGAAGAGATGCTGGGATGAGAGAAGGGAGCAAACTGATCCAGCAAAATGCGTTGAGGGGTGGCCAAGCTGCAGGCAGGAGCAGCTATGCAATAGCTGAGCTTTGTGGTTCATGGCCAAAAATACCCCTCAGTGTTTGCTGCAGGAGCATGGTGTGATAAAGCTCTTCCCCAGCTGTGTGCATGCAAGGGAAGAGCATCGCTACTGCTGTAACAAGGCCAAACTGCAGCCAAAGGGGCTTGTGTGCAAGAGCGAAGTCACACACATTGTAAGTCCTGCAAGCAGAAAGACACAGAAATTCATTGAAGAGCCTGCCTACCTTGAAGGAGCCCCCTCTTTCATTTTTAATAATCAAAGGGAAGCGGTGCATGGCAGGTCTGACTTATGTTAGCGGTAGGGGGTATCCGCCGGCAGAGTTTATTGTCAGGCCACTTCTATTGGCACTCAGGTCTACTAATGAACCTGATCTCAGCAACCTAATGGACACATATTTCCAGAACCTCCTGCTAAACTTCCCCAGGTGCTAATCGATCCCTTGTCCTTTTATTTCCCTCCTACGTTTTTCCCCCTCTTGACTTATAAATTAAAATAAAATTCAGGACGGGTTCAATAAAAGTTGGAAGCATGGATAAACAGGGGGAAAAACCCCTCTTCCCTGCAGTGAATGGTCCCTTTGTGGCATACAGTGAGAGCATTAGAGACTTGATTTTCAAGACTTCCTTAACCTCCTGCCCCTCTCTTTGTGCTGGCGCAGTTTTGCAGGAGCAATTATTTTGCAAGTGGCTGTGCACCTCCCTGCTTTCATCTGGGCTCATGAGTTGCACCCACAATACTCGCAGGTGCAAACCCACGATGCCAAGGAAGGGCACGGCCATCTTCCAGTTCCTCGCTGCAGCTTCATTAAAGATCCTGCCGCTTGGCTCTTTGCCTCTGCCTCCCGCCCGCTTCACCAAATCTCAAACCCATCATTTGTTCCAGCAGAAACAAAGTTTAAATATGGAAAGAAGCATCCGGCATAACCCTTCTGGAATCGCCGGCTCTCCTTATCCTCCTTTATTAGCCCATGTCAAGAGGGAGTAATTGGAGCAGTGTCGCGTGTGACTCGGGGGTAACAAACATGCAGCTGCGGCCGCTGGCTCAGCGCCAGCGATGCTATTCAGGACCGCAGCCCCTCGGGTTCCTCAGGTCCCTGCTCCCCTCCGCTGTCCCTCCTCTTCGCTGTCTCGCTAAACACAACCAGATCAAAACCCCAGCTCCTGTTTAACTTGCTTAAACTGTCTGGGACGCAGGCGGCCACTCCTTTGAACATCTGCCACCTCCACTGTGCCGAGCTGTCCCTGCTCGGTGGCATCCCTTACTGCAAGACACGGGATGCCCTTCTGCTGTTCCTGCTCCTCCTGTCCCCATCACCAGCTTTCAACGGCATCAGAGAAAGGACATGGTCCAGGTGCTACCAGGGTCTTAACGTGGGGCAGACATCATTGCAAGGAGATGCCCCTCTGCTACCCCGGACCAGGGTGTACCCGACCCAGTGTTTGTAGCAGCATCCCCAGGCAGGGCACCCTGAGACGGCTGCTGGTGCGTGGTCTCAAGGTGAATAGCTCCTTTCCTGGACAGAAGAACGTCTGCTCTCCTCCTCCCAGGTCCTCTCCCTGCCTTTTCAAGCGATTTTGACAGGAGCTGAGAGTTTGCCACCTCTAGCCCTGGGTTAGCGGAAAAGGAGCAGAAGCAAAGCCCTGCCTTCAGCCAAGCCCTGCCTGCTGCCAGCCATCTACTCCCCTCGCCATTCATAATTAATAGAGCATCTTGTCAGTGCTCATCTCACCCTGCACAGAGGCACAGCGGCCTGAATGCCTCTCCCCCTTCCACACTACATGCCAAAAGGCCAACGCAGACAGTGAGAAGAAGCACTTCTCAGTCCTCCATGAAGATCTTAACGAAGATATTAATGAAGATCACTGTTAAGAGCAGAGGATTCAAACCTGGCAAGGAGGAGTGGGCAGGATCCAGCCCTGGCTTGTGAAGTTTGAAGAAACCAGAGCATTGATTATTCAGGACTTAATGGGAGGGAGGGGATCATGCAGTTTTAATGAATATTTAAAGGCGTGACATTGGTATCAAAAAGCAATAACGCTTAATACCACCCTCAGAATTGTTAATGAAGAGCTTCAATAGCTTTTACTGTGTTCAACAAACTGTGAAGATGCACCATAACAGCAGGCTGTAAGAGACCTGGACAGGCTCCATCTCTTTAGGGACATCTCATCTCAGCAGTGACCAGCCACCAGTGTCCTGCAACATAACAGGGAGCTTCGCTGCCCTTGCCATGAGTTTCCAGCGCGGTGCTTACTGCAGCACCCGACAGCTCACTGAGAAAGGCTATCCTAAGGATGAGGGAGCACTGACAGCCGACGCACCGGTGCCAGATGAATCCTTGCCCCTTGCGCCTCAGTATGAAGCCATCATTAATTCTGAAGTGGCCAGGGCAGCAGGGTGAGGGAGGGAGGCTGGGGCCAGAAGGAAGAATAACATGGAAACAACAAAACCTCATAAATTAGGCTACCAGAACCTACAATAAGGGTAAAAAGGAGAAGACAGATCAACAGGGAAGTCAGTCAAGCACAGCATCAGATGACAAGAGATTTAAGACAAAAAGTGCTGCCCACTTGGCTTCTCTCTATTGAGTACAGAGGATGCCCAGATGCTTACGTAAGTAACTTAAATAGTTAAGTTGTAGAGCTGGTGGGATTGCTAGGGCCAAAGACAGAACCTGTGACTGTGTCCCCTGGGAAACAGGCAGAGACCACTCAAGGAGGCTGTCATGGAAGGCTGTCCATCAACCCTCAGTAGGTATCATGAACTTCTTGTCCCAGCAAGGTGCAGGCTGGAGCTCCGCAGCAGTGGGACGTGTTCCCGTGTCACGTACTGGCATGCTCCTGGGAGGATGCTCCAGACAGCTCAGGCACCCCAGCTCACTCCAGCATGCCAATGGACGAGATCCAAGTGCCCACTTGTCCCTGTGTGGTAGCTTTTCTTGAGAAGGAAAACGTGGGCAGGAAGGGCTCCATGGGGCACACTGACCCATGCAGCATGTACTGAAGCTGTTTTTGCAGCATGAATTTCAGGCTAAACTCGAGGACAAACCAAGTACCACAGAGCCAAGCCTAAAACACAGCAACTGCAATACATCTGCTGATGAATTCAACATGACAGCCAAGGTTTGCAATGCCAGCGAGCAAGAACGATGGAAGAAACATCAGGAAACGCAGCGGTGCCTGGATCTGCAGGACCAAGGAGCGCTGCCCAGTTCTGCTGGCAGAAAGCAAGGCGAACAAGGCAGTCATTGTCAACAGAGCCTTCAAAAACATGTCCTTAAGATGGGCACTCATTTCTGAGATGGGATCTCATTTTTCTGCATAGCTTTCAGGAGGAAATGAAGCGTGGAACGGAGAACACTGGTGACCATCTGGCCATTCACAGCCCATCAGTTTGTTATGACACCAAACACATAATAAAGCACAAAAGATTGCACAGGAGGTAGAGAGAAAGAGCTTTGATTTTTTTTTTTCCTTGCCACCGAAGCCTGCTCTTCCCTTGCACCACACGCACGCACACCCCCCGTTTCAGCCGGCGACGCATTCGGCCCTTCGACAACTCCCCCTGTGAGACTTTCATTTGCAGCCTAGCACAAAGCAATATTCAAATGGCTGTGTCGGGATCTGAAGAGAAAATGGAAACTTTCTTGTGTGAGAACCTTACAAAAGAGATCAAAGGAGCCTAAATGGCCAGGGGAGGGCAGGAGGGGAGGGAGCGGGGGATTGACGCCTTCTCCTCTGAAGGGAGGAGGAATTCCCAGGAAGATAATAAGACGGCATTAGATGATCTGAAGGAGAGCCTGCAATGGGAAAGGACATTACTGCCAGAGCAAGAGCAGAGCCCTGCGCTGGGACACCTCTGCCCGTGCGGCTGCTGGGATGGGGATGAGGACCACCACTGGCAGCAGGAGGGAGGACGTGGTCTCGGTCCCAGCCTCCCGCTAACTCCTTGCCTTACAACAGGAAACATCGCCCTTTCTCCCCCAGTTTCCCACCTATAAAACTGTGCCTCCTTCAAAAGACGTGGGGCAAGTTAATTTGTGCCTCCAGGCCCTTCAAGGGCCCCTGCATAAAGGCAGCAAGTACCTGGCCTGGTGTGCTTTGAGGACGCTGTATTGTCCTAGCCCTGTGCTAACTTCCTCTCCAACCAAGCTTTTGATAGCCCGCTCTTTGCTTTTATTCTCTTTACGGATGTAATTTGCATCACTGACATCTTGACAAAGATAAAACCCACAGTCTCCCATGTCAGTCATTATTGCTGTTTTCTTCCCAAACCTGAACAGCAATTATTTGTACCTCTCAGCTGGAAAATTCAGGCAAAATGAGATTCAGAGGAAGGAAAAGCTGCTTCCAGAAGGAGACTAAACAAACCTGAGATGAGCCCAGCTGCCTGGCCAGGGTCTGCCATTACCTTCCGTGGGGAATGACAGCACCCCAAAAACATGAAGCATTTTATGGATGGGCAACACCGGTCGGGGTCCTGGACACTGCAGCTCATGTCTAAGGGCTACACCAAGGATGCACTGGCCACGCTCCTCCATACCAGTGCCAACTTCTCTGCTGATGCTGAATGCAGGAACATCTCCCTTCCACAGAGAGGCTGGGTTCCAATGGCCCTGTGATTACCATTTGAGGGACAAATTCTCATCTTGGTTCCCTGGTTGAAAATCCACAGTAGTTCTACCCCAGATGAACTCCAGCACTAGACCAGCTGCTCAGGAGCTGATGTTCAAATCTCTGAACAGACTGAAAACTGCTGATCTGTAGCAATGAGCAGTTGTGCTACCTTTCCCCCTCTCATCCAATTGCTAACAGGAGCAGTCAAGAGTATTCAATAGCTGTATTTTTACAACTTCATAGATGTTCCAAGTAATTTCTTTCAGCTCTGCCTGCCTGCCTCCTGGACACTGGCTTGGCATTTGGGTTTAGTAGACCTCTGCTACATGTACCATGTGCAGAGCTGTCCTGCAGCAGCTCTAAAGGGCTTGTATCACTACAGTGAGGTTGTTCTTAATGCCTGTGTTGATGTTTCTTAATAAGGGGACTCATAGGTGTGCCCACCCCCAGCCAGCTGGGAGGGCCCCTCATTGCATTGCTCACCCAGAAATCCAACGGCAAAGGAAACGGTGAGTTTTCACCTCCTCTCAGGTCTGATCAGCACCTGGGACTCAGGAGGCATGAGCAGCCCTGTATAAGCACCCTTTCTACATTGCTCCTTGCTGCTCCCAAGGCAAAGGGGAAAAGGGATGCCAGCACCCAGGGACCACAGCTGCTGCACAAGTGGTGTGGTGCCTGATCACCGCCAGCAACTCCCGGGACCTGTCAGGTGAGCATCAGGGCTGGAGCAGGGCACTTTCCCCATCACCAGCATGAAAGGTTCAATTAGCTCGCTCTGGCAGGAGGTATATAATTTTAGATTCAGGATATCATCAGTCAATGGTTAATGAGTGAACTGATGAGAGCACGAGATGCTTTAAGTAGACCAGCTTGAAGAGGAGGTGAGTGCCTGTAATCAGGGGTGGATTACTGCCATTCAGAGCACACTGCCAGCTGGGCTTGCCTTCTGAAATACTTGCCTGGCTCCGCTCACCATGGAGACTGGTCACACAGAGCATGTGGAGGGGCCTTGTTTGGTTTCTTGAGTGCTGACCTCTACTCTGGGCTGAATCACCTTTTACAAGTGGCATTTCAGGACAGCAGCTGCAGGGAAGGAGAATAACCTGCATCTCCAGGGCACGGCCTCCAAAGGGTGCTTTACTCATGTTGTGGCAAGGGGCTCAGATACAGTGTTGACTGCTAAAGAAAACATTCTCACTGACTTTTTGGAAATGGTTTTAGACTTACTGGTGCCATTTCAGTAGGAGAGCAATACTCTGTGAGTGATATCCACTCCTGGATATCACCACTGCAGGAGCGGTATCTATCACGCAGAGGGATCCAACATGAGAACAGTGCCCATGCCCCCATATCACTAAGGACCATGCAGAGGTGAGAGATGAATTTGGCTGATTAATTCAGCCCAGGCTTTCTGCTGAGATGTACAAGTATGATAACAACTAACAACCGGTGTCTGTCAAGCCAGATAAATGCCTGTGATGGGGTGGGAAACCATTGCAACCCATGCAGCTGAGGCCTCAGTTGAATGATACCTGGTTGCCACTCATCTGTGTGGGACACAGAGACATACAGCCACCTGGAAAACCATGTGTCTAGAAAAGACGTCCTTCATCTGATACCATCAGAGAAGCAAAGTCAGCATCTGTCCAACCCAACCCATCACAGTGCCCAGGCGACATGTACAACGTGTGCAGAGGGCACAGTGAAGTGGGCATCACCATTCCCCAAGGCCCAGGTTTGCTCACCTTGTACAACGAGCCTGCCCTGCGCGGTCCTTCGCACCCGAGTGCCGGGTTTGTTCGCAGCACACACATAGATGCCAGAATGCTGCACGGTGAGGTCTGAGATCATGAGATTTCCTGTCCCCAGCACCTGGATCCCCTCCACGCCAATCGGTCGGCCGTCTGAAAGGAGGGGAGAAGAGTAAGAGTTACATGCTGGACCTTTGAGTGAGGTCCATGGTGAGGTGCAGTCTAAGTACTTATGGAGTGGTGCCATGCTCTGTTACTGGGATTTGCCAAATAAAGTCAGTGGGTTTTAGCTGATGCTCTTAGCAGAACTGCCTTCTGGAGAAAACCAGGATCCTCAGGTGTTTGCCCAAACCCACAGTTTGTGCTGCTTGGAAAACCAAGATATCATCACAGGAGATGTGAAAGCTTTCAGCCACATGTTCAGATCAAGATGAAGCGCCCAGAAAACTTTTCAACAGAACGGTTAAACCGAGTTAAATCATATCAGCTTCTTACATTTGACTGACCAGGGATCCAACCAGCTCAACAGCCTGCTCTAAACAGACGTGCTCTGGGAAGGCGAAGACCAGCCAACCTACAGCAGTACTTCCCTGATGCACTCTCCCAGCCACCAGCAATTTATGACTTGGGGATTTCCGTAGCCAGAAGTTATACCTTTTTGCCTTCTAACCCTTGATGGATTTTTGTGGCTTTGGAAACTAGGAGAACACTGGATTTTCAATTCCTTAGCTCTTGAACACACAAGAGTTTAGGGCCAAGGAGCCAAACTCTGAGCTGGTGGTTAGATCTGCTCAGCAACTGGAAAGGGCTGCCTCTACCCTGAGTGCTGGGTCTGAGGCAGGCTGGCAGGAGAGCAGCAAATTTTCCAAAAAAACATGCCTTGGCTCCAGCACAAGGTCTTCAAAATTGAAGCGCTTAACGTGAAAAAGTTCAGTATCAATGAATTCACCTTTTTCCAACAAAGCCTGTTTTCACTGGAAAATTCCCAGCCAGCTCTAATTACAATGTGTTTCATTAGTATCAGGCTATTGCTTTTTATTGTTTCATTGGTTTGTGTTTTAAGACACTGTCTGACAAAGGCAGCTCTAAATCAGTCCAAGCATGTGTCAGGGTGTCTGAGCAGAGGGACAAGGCAGGGGTGTAGTTTTACTGGAGGAGCAGTTAAGGGGAACACACTTTCATCAGATGGGAAATGGCAATCCAGTTCCTCTCTTGCCTTTGCTCATGGAATAGGTTAAAGAACCTACAGAAATGGGAGAAGCAAGAACCAGCCCTGGTGGTCTCCCCACCAGACAATGCCACAAGCCCTCCATACATGTGTGCTCACAACAGCAGAAGAGCCTGTGTCTAGTGCTTCAAAGTTGTGGCTAGTAAAAGGAAAAATTAATCTGAAAAATTCCTCCTTGGAGCTCTACTGGTCTGTGCCGTAATCTTGCTAAGGAAATGGAAGAAGCCAAGTAAAACCAGAACTGCTCTGTAGGAAGCAGTGGGTAATGGGGAAAGATCTGAGATGCTCTAGCTGGCTTCCACTCCTGTGGGCCACCTCTTGAGAGATGCTAGGTGATGGCTGTTCAACCCACTTTAAAATCTATCATCATTCAGTGGGCAGAACAGTTTCTGAGGACGTTAGTGCTGAAGGACCTCAGACTCAGGCTGGTTACCAATATTCACAGCACACAACCACTTCAGTGGCTGCATCTGGTGTAATCCAGCAACAGGAAACGTTCATGGAAAGCACAGAGGGAAACGCAAGTTGCCATGGGGTTGCTGCAGTCACCCTGAGACACCCCATTATCCCCAAGGGTTTCCTTCATAGCCTCTCCTTTACAACAACATGGCCCCTGACAGAGACCTGGCTCATCCCTGACCTCGGACAGGCTTCAACACAGACAGGCATGCAGGTCTAGTTAAAAGTTATCTTGCAATCATATGCTTTAGCTGTAATATCATGCTCTGCATAATAAAGAATATTATGAGTATTTGGGCCATTCATAACCGACAGGCCCTGGAATAGACTGGGAGAACACAAAGGCAAAGCAGCGCTCAAGGAGAGGGACAAAATAACCATCAACCCAGAAATGCCACTTTGCAACCTGCTGCCCAGCAAGCGCTTAGACCCCATGGAAAGGCACGTGATGGGACAGAGAGCAAGTGTCCCCGGCAGCATTAGTGAGAGCAGCGCATGTTCATCAGCTCTCAAGCCTGGGCCGTAGAAGTGAGGGATCCCATTTCAGATTAACAGCGGCATCCTGCTAGGAAACACTGGCAAAACATGGACTGAAAGCTACAAAGCACTTCAAAAACTTATCTCCTGCCATGCTCTTTATATATCGTTTTTCAGGAAATTTTTAAACTTAAAGGTTTCCTTGCTTCATTAGGCAGGCAGTGCCAGACCACTTCATTATTTGCATTGCAAAGAAAAATGCTCAGGTCTTTTAGAGAGAGAAAAACAATATCATTAAATGATTAAACGATCACATAGCTGGCCAAGCCACTGCAGCAGTAAATGGCTCAGTCATAAAAAGGACAGTAAAACATGACCTGTCCCACATTTAATGAGCAATAAGAAGGAACCATTCCTTTCAAACATCATTTGAACTGAAGTGTAAAGAGGTCTGAATTAAATTCAAATTGAACTTGATTTCATCTTTTAAATTAGACCTTTTGGAAGTCCATATTTACAACAGGCGTAAAAACCAAATCTCTCTCCTGAGGGAGGGATGGGACCAGTGAAGATGCAAAGTGGCCATACCTGGATGCTTCATCACATCATTGCCTTAAGAAATACCACAGAAATGTGACTTGAATGTCAGTAGGTTTACTGTATTATTTATAACGTGCTACATAATTTAAGCATGCAAAGACCCAGCCTGCAGCTGGGTCCAAATACCAGCATCGATATGTCCTCAGTTATCTCTCTAGCTCCAACTATTAATTAGAGGTGTGGTGGTCTGAAGAAACATCTCCTGTCAACCAAGCATCCTTCATTTCCCTGAAGAACAAAGCTCTCCAGCTCAGAAACCTCGGGGGATCTGCCATTTGCTTCAGAGACTGTGGCCACCTCTAACAGCCAGCAAAGATCACCATGCCAGATCATCCTGTATGCCTCTTACTCAACTCCTCCCTTCCAAAGAGCACCGAAAAGGGCTTCTAGAGAAATATCTCTACTTTCCCAGCCTGCTCCAGCCTTCTTACTCTACAGTGCCTCGCTCAACCTGAGCCATTCTGTGATCAGTCAGAAGGTCTTCAGCTAATAGCAAGTCCAACTTAGTAACACTGACAACACATGTAAATACTACAGAGTATTTACGCAAGCAATTCCTTGCATCCTGAAAGCTCAGCACTTTGCAGAAGTGCTGTGCATGGGGACTGATGTCTCACACCTGCTTTGCAAAGGTGGCTATCTATTTTAACCCTGTTTCCCTCACATGGAGGCCCGAAGAGTAGCTTGGATCAAGGGATCCAAACCCTGAAAACCCACCTTCCTGGCACCCCTTGCCATCACCAAGTCATCTCTCCATGGAGGAGATCTGAAAGACTGGAAAAGCAAACACTGTTGCTCAGTTCCCAAAGCTCTCAGGACCCATGCAGGCTGGAAACTGCTCCTCATTTAACATGACCTTCTACTTCTTTTTATGAAGTCAAAAGCAGAAACTTCCAGGGCTGAAAACAAGCCAGTCTGGGTGGAAATGTCTGACAGATTCTCTCTGTCGATGCTCAGTTGATGAGGGCAGAAGGGAGAGGTACAGCTGGTTGTGAAGGGCAGCCAGGCAACTGATTAATAAAGGAGACTGTTCTCCAAATGGGAGATGCTCCCAAAAGATGCTCTGGCTATGGACAAGTAGAGGCTTCCAGGTTCCCCATTGGGGTGAAGTCTAGATGAAAGATGCCTGCGGTTTGGGAGCTGCATTATTTATTTTTCCAAGGTGTATGTGATGCTTTCTGGAGTCCATTCTCTGCCTGCTAACCAAGTGATTGGCACACCAGCACCAATTACGGAGACCTGTTAAAACGTGCCAGGCGATATGAATATGCAACAACACGAACGCCTTTCTTTTATAAGTAGCAAGTAGAAAGAAAGTAACAACTTTCTAATGTTGACCATTTAGGTCTTTTGTGAATTCTTTGTATTGTGCCATAGTAGCCTTCCACTTTTTAGACACATGGGTCTCCTGCTCCGGTGGACACTGGGCACTGTGGATTAGCATATTTAGAGTACATTGCAACAGTTGACTATTCAGTATGTGAAGTGGTGAAATTTACTCTATTATTTCTAAACACTTACGGGAACGGTGCTCCTGTCAACCAGTCAGCCATCTATTGCAAGCTTCTGTGTCCAATAAGTTACCAATTAATTGGCTCCTACAATTGTTGTATAGTTTACTTCTTGAATGGCTCCCTCTTTAGTAATTTCCTTCCCATTGTGCGACCCTTTCTGACAACTTCTGTATAATGCTATCAGATAATCACTGTCTTTTCTTTCTCGCCTCACTTTTCTGTATCTCTCTAAATAGTTTATTATTCTGCCTCGGTACCTTTTATGGAGGCCAGCTCAGTGGCCTGTCAGTTAAAGGGTAAGGATACATTAAAATCGTCATTCATTCAAAAGGCTTTGCAGTAAGTGCCCAGGATATTCATTTGTGCACACATACAGGTCCAAGCCTGAAGTGCGTAGCTCTGAAAGGAAAAGCCCTATCTTCCCTGAACAAACCCTTAATGATTTTACATTTCTCTCAGAGCTTGCTCTCTAATGAATGTTGACATTTCATGCACGGCGAGACACAGGAATTCTGTTTGTGGTCAGGGGCTACAACATATTCCCAAGGAAATTAAATTCAAAATTGATTGTGTGACACTCAAAAACTGGCCCAGAATTTGAATGATTTCCTTCAAGCAAAATATAGATGCCTTTCCCGCTGAAAACCAGCCAGGCTTTAGCAAAGCCAAAACAAAAAGTGCAAATGTTGTTTATGGCTTGCTTTCCCCTGCACCAGAAAGCTGTGAAAGCAAAATTGTTCTTTTGCTCCTTTCTGATAGAAGAAATGCCACAACATCAAAACTGTGAGCAAAGGGGTTCAGACAGACACTCCAAAACAGCAGCATCCCTGTGCAAAGAGCCGGTACAACGGCAATGCCATGACCCT
This sequence comes from Pandion haliaetus, assembly GCA_013401275.1. Classification (NCBI taxonomy): domain Eukaryota; kingdom Metazoa; phylum Chordata; class Aves; order Accipitriformes; family Pandionidae; genus Pandion; species Pandion haliaetus. Next base: position 114,239 of record VYZV01034341.1, read on the forward strand.
TTCTTTTGACCAGGCAAGAAAGACGTTCACATAAAATTGAGTTTTTTTGTTTAAATGAAGTCAGGCCTACTGCTAAAGCAGCTGCATCTCTCTAAGATTTTGTGGCCACGAATTTTTTTAATTTCTGGGAGTGGATTAAAGGGTTTTTTTTCTAAGTTGAGTAAATTAACTGGGTATTTAAGCTAAACCAGCTCTGTAGGAGGAACTTTAGGAAGACCATCTTCACACAGGAGGAAGCCACATATAGAGGTGACAGATGCTCAGGGGACCTCCCTGTCCAGCAAAAACCTCTCTCCCTCCTCCTGATCACACATACATGGAGACGTGAAAGTGCTTCTGAAATGGCTACAAAGAGATGACAAACCCACCAACTCATCAGAGAGCCTGTACGCCATGTCGCTGTCGAGATCGGTGTAATACTAAACAAGGTCTTGTGATGCTTTGGACAGGAAACATTCCTGCTGAAGGGGAGGGAAAATAATGGGATCTCTTTCCCATTCAATATCTCTAATTCTGCTGCTGTGCTACAAAGCAGCGTGGAGAGGGTATTTATTTTTGGTGGAAGGCAATGCTGAGCTCAGACCATCCACACAAACATCGCACAAAGCTATTACATCTTCATTATTGCACTGCTCTATAGAGACAAGTGTTTTGAAGAAGGTAATAAGCACTTATAATTAAGGCAATTATAAAGTAGTTTATTATAGTGGAGCACTAACGTAGAGCTGCCTTGTGTCCAAGAGAACCAAAACAGTGATACAGCCTACCTGGGGAATTTTTAAAACAGCATCAATCTGACGGTTATGGCTCTGGAGGAAAAAAAAAAACAGCTAGTGGCAGACACAAGCTGATTTTACAAGCCACCAGAGGATGCAAGCAGGAGGGCAAACATGGAGAAATCGTGCGACTGATGCTGGATATGTGTCCTTGTCCCCTGGCAGGCGGCTCCGGAGTGGGAAGTCACCCTTTCCACGAGCTGGAACCCTTGGAGAGCCACGGGGGTGAAGTCCCACATCCAGCACAGCAGCACGAGACAGGATTACCCCTGTTTGTGCTTCACAGCCACCTTGGGGGACTCGGGGAGATTAGCATCCCCAAAATGACGTGACCTCGCAGACCACAAGGGCTTGGGAAATACTAACTGAACACAACCCCACAGTGCGCACAGGCAGAGTTACAAGCTCCGGAAGATAAAACAAAAGCCATTAGCTCTTTGCTCAGCACAGATTTCTGTAGGGTAATGGAAGTGTCGCTCCGAGCAAAATAGTTTCTGAGCTACTATCACAAAGTTAGAACCTAAAATAACCCTTGATTTCAGACTGGAAGAAAGATGGGACTTTGCTCTTCCTCACTTGTATGATGCCATCAGACACTGCCTCTGGTTTCCATGCTGATTAAAAAAATATCATGGACTCCAGCAGCAAGCATTTCTTTTTCAGAGCTTCAGACACGCTACTTTAAACACTCTCTTCCCCTCAAAGTTTTTTTAAAACTGCCTGAACAGGCAGCAATTTTCTTTCAAGTCTGTTTTACGTGAAAGATGTGTTTGTGTAGGATTTTGCTTCTCTAGGCCAACAATGGTGGTGTTTTTGATGCAGCTGAAGAAGATGCTGTCACTCGAGGAGAGACAAAATTATCACCTTTCATGAAATGTCTACAGGTTTAACCGACCCACTTCTCTAACAGGTAAAAACAGGATCTTGGCAGAAAGAAAAAACAAAGTGTAGACATGAGGATACAAAGCACTTCAAGCCTACAATTAACTTCAGTGGGAAAGGAAAGGGTGAATCACTTGTTGCATGAAACAGTCAGTGGCATCTACCTATTTCCCAGGCAATAGCAATAGAGAGGAGGAGGAGGAGGAGGAGGAGGAAATCCCAGTCACCCCCGGGTCTTACCTAGGCGGCTCCAGGAGACGATGGGTCGGGGATTGCCTGTTGCAATGCACTCCAGCACAGCAGTCTGGTGCACAGTCAGTGTGAGGTTCTCTGGACCAACGAGAATCATGGGGTCCTTGTAAACCGTGGAGTGGGAGCCTGCAAGGACAGCATCATCGTTAAAAGGCATCTGATTCTCTCTTGTTTAATAGAAACACCGAGGGCTTCATGCATCCTCTTAAGTACAAACGATACGGCTGGTGTAATTGTCAAGAAATTTGAGATGTACATGAAACAAAAGGAGCACAATGTTTGTGTGACAGTCACATTGTCTGAATGTGTTTTAAGTGCGCACTGATATTCTGGGAAAAACCTCTCAGCCAACCGTCCCAGCCACAAGCAGCCCTGTTAACACCCAGGTGTGGGCAGCACAAAGAAGGAACCGTGCTGTGAACTGCAGAGAGCAGATGTGCCGGAAAAACATGGTATATAGGGAGGACACAAGCTGCAGGACAGCTCGCACAGACAGGAATGCAAGTAAATGAAGGAGTTCCCTTTATCTTTCAGCATCTCAAGTCATAAAGTAATCAGTGCAGTCCTCAGTGCCTAAATCTGCCTCTCTGAGCATCCTCTCTTGCTGCTGGTGTCATTTGCTCCAAAAGCCCTGTCCTAGGACACAGAAAGCGATGGAGGTGCCAGTCCCTGACTCCTGCTGAGGATCTTTTTGAGAGGAAACTCAAGGAAACTCCTCTGATGACTGCAGCCCACACGCTGGTCATTTCCCTGCCTTTTACAGCACCCCCATCCTGGCCCACTCTGGTGTAACTGGGTACAGGGAGAGGATGCATCCCATTGCTCTGATATAATCATGATACAATCGTTGCTCATGATGCAATCGCTAATCGTTTATTTGCACTACAGTAGCACCAAGTGGCAGCAACCAAGAATGAAACCCATCATATAAGATGATGCACGCACCCGTAATAAAATAAAGCCCTGGCACAGGAACTCTGGAAACCAGACAGGCACAGGACAAGCAAAAGAAACCACACTTCACCAGACAGGAGGAGACCAGGAGACAAAAGCATTATCCTGTGTCAGGTATCCCACAGCTGAACCTGCGTCTCCTGAGTCCCTAAAAAGTGCCTTATCCCTGGGCCAAAGGTCCCATCAGCCTTCACTCCCACCTGTTGGGAGCAGGAGAGGAGGAAAAAAAAGTATGTATTCTCAGTTCTCCATCAGTAAACAGGAACACTGGTAATCTCTGCATTAGCCTTCTCCCCTTTTCCAACAAGAGCTGGTTTATACTACAGATATGCTGAGGTCAAGCAGTGTTTAAGGAATTTCAACAATCTAACAGCTGTTGCTGGCAAAAAAATGCTCTGTACACCTGCGGAGAGAAATACTTTGGGTGATCATCTGCCCCTGAGCAGGAGAGGGGCACAGGGAGGGCTGGGGAGCTGAGCTCTGCCACGGGCCAGGCTTTGCTGTAGGGACCATCCCATGCTGACTCCTGTACACGGACTCCCCAATGTCCAAAAAGCTTGTAAAAGAGAAATGATCCACCAAAACCCATCTGTGAGGGCTTTTCTCCAAGAAAAAAATTCTTTTCTTCCTGCACTTTTTAGCATTACCCTTTCACAGCAGCTCAGGGGCTGAAGTCAGGGCATTAGTTTGGGGATTTTGCAGCGGTCCAAGGGCAAGCACAGATCAGAGCGGCTCGTTTGTTAATCATTCCTACAGGGGCTAAACACGGAGCCATAAGGCGACTCAGAGGTTGTGTCTAAATGGGCAAAATCCAAGAAAAATCACCGTGTCAGTGTGACTTAAGAGCTGACTTTCTCACTAAACGCATTTCACTGCAAGCCATAAAATGCAGATTTTTTGATGAGAACCAGAATGCACAATAAATTCATATGACCGGCTGGTTAACCCCAAGAGATCTGAAAAACAATACCTTCCCCCTTAGTACCTCGGAGTGCCTTTAAAACCCATGTAGATTTATTGTCCTAAATCACAATACTAAATGTTCATGCTTAGAACAATACAATATTATCATCGTATTATACAGTGATTTCAATACTTCAAAACCCAGAGAAATGAAATGAATTGTCCAAGGTCACCCAAGAATGTCAGTAAATGGAAGTTGAGACCAAAACAGAATTTATAAAAGACTCTATTTTGGCAATAAAAAATAATAAAAAAAAAATCACACTCTTTGATTTATGCTCTGACTCCTAAATATGCATTCAGGTTTTCAGGTGTGGGCTCAGCTCCCTGAGTTTGGCCAAACCCTGCCCAGCTCTGGAAGTGGCATTTCCACCGCTGCTCACCTTCCCCTGCAAAGGCCACGCAATGGTCCCTTATGGCTCTGCTGCCTCCTCGATGCTGAGCCCAATGCCCACGGCAGTGCCAGCTCCAGGGCCAGAGGGGACGGTGACCCAGCCGGGACACAGTGGTCAGACGCCAGCACCACGCAAAGGGGCTGACTGTGCCTGACCATTGAGGAGGAGGTTTCCTTCTCCAACCAGAAAAACTCTTTGATGCGGGGTCAGGAAGGAAGGAGTGACAAAACGAGGGACTCGTGGCAGGGGAGTGCTGCTGGAGCACAACAGGGTTCAGGGCAACGCGGCGGGGATTTACTTTGAAAGGGAAAAAGGCTCTAATGATGCGCGTGGTCCCCAGTGACTCTGCCAGCAGCAATCGCAGCAAGGATGGGGAGGTCCCCGGCACCGCCAGGAGTAGCAGGCACTCTAGCAGGGACGGGAGTGTCGCCGGCCCAGGCTGTTAGATCTTGATCAAAAGGACAGCAGCAGAGAGAACCGCAGCTCGCGCTGAAAAGGTGTCAGTGCAGAGAGGCAGGCAGCCTCTCGGGAGCATCTCTGCTAAGCAGGCACTTGAAAATAATCAATCAGTAGGACTGGAAGACATATCCGTGCCGCTCGCTGCCGGCAGCCCTGCCACCGCTGCTGGGGAGAGGAAGGAAAGTGCTGCGAGCAGGGTCCTTCGTCCCCTGCAGGCAGCCACCCTCCTCTTCCTCTCCAGCTGGGCTGTAGCAGTGCCCTGCAGGGCATGGGCTCCCAGAGCCCATCTCCATCCTCTCCGTGCTCCCTCCCCAGCCAGGGCTCGGTTTGGAAATCCTGGCGAGGCAGACCCAGTGCTTCTCTGTGGGTGAAGCAATGGCCGAAGTTCAGAGGAGAGGGGACCCTCCTGCCATGATAAAGAGCAGAGAGCACCATTCCCTTTACCCCTCTACACAAGAGGGAGGCGATGGAAAGATCTGCAAGATTACTGCTTACCCCATCATGCCTAATCACGTGCACAACAGCACTCACATTAGTTCAGTATTTACTGATACAACACCCACACCAGTGAAGCAATGTCCCTGTGCTACCTCTGTGGCACACCATAGCGTCTGCCGGTGTGCCAAAGCCTAGGGTTAACATGCTAGCACATACCCGCTGTCCTGGTCTAACAGATATTTGTGTGCTTTTAGGAAACACCACAGAGCATAAACCTTTTTCACTGAGGCTTTTTGATGGGCTGAGAGCATGCAAACGTCCTGTTACGGCAACTCTGCTGCCATGCAGTCACTGAAGCATGGTCCAAGCCCTTCAACAGACACTTATACCTGGTGCCCATATTCATCATCTGACTGCTTTAAGGAAGAGAAAAAACACAAACGTTTCACAGGCAGGAAACCTGGAAAATATCCATCTGAAATGAGGAATGGTCAGATGAGAACAACAAGCACTTTCTGCCCTGTGAGAAATAATAACTCAGACTGGTAAACTGACACAAAGAACTTCACCACATTGATAATTTACTGTTCTTTTTTTCCCTGCACGTGGCTACCGTTTGCATAGATCAAGAAAACAGATAAGTAACAGGCATCAAAAACTCCCAGTCTTTCAGAACCAGTTAACCTGCTTTCTTTCCTCATCAGAGTTGATATACACAGCATCACGCTCCTCAGCTTCACCCCATTTCACACATGTTGCTTTTTTACAGTCAGCAGAGGCTAATCTGCCATTCAGTACAGGCGTTAAGTCTCCTACTCCACAACCACTGGCCAGGCAGCTGTTTTTGGAGGGTGCAGGCAGGCCGTGAGAGACGAGCCAGCCAGCCACCGGGTACCAGCAATTATGTGTATCTGATGAACAGGAGGATCACAGCTCACAGGGGAAGACCCTTTGCTGCATATAAAAAAAGCTCAAAGAGGAACACACACCCAACTAGCCCTTGTGCAGCCCTCCCTTGCCTCTTATCTCCAAAGCTGTAATCTCTATTTCCACAGGGAATCTGGGATGGTCTCCCACTGGAGAGCCATGGATGCATCACCACTGCTGTCACAGGGGACCAGAGTGGGTACCCAGCATCTCAGGGGGGTTCTGACCTGCATGGGGTCCTGTACCTCAGAGGCCACCCTGCCAGCAGGACATAGCCACAATTTGCAGGTGACTACTTCTTTGGCACTCCTATCTTCTCTGAAGGTAACCCACAAATGCTCTGAAGTCCAGGAGAAGCAAGCTGTCCTGTTTTCATACAAGTAGGTTAAGCGTATCAAAGGCATTTCTAAGAAGAGGGCACAAAGGCGTCATTCACTCCTGGCTCCTTGATCGGGCTGCGTTGTATGATTTGACTTAATACTTCCCACTTCCTTCATGCTAGGAGCAGCTACTGAAACATTAAGGGAGACTTCTGAAGCTAAAAGTGTTTTAAATTAAAAAGACTGACAAACGAAGAAAGCCTAACTAGAAGGTGACAATCTAACATCAGGTTTAGAAATTGGCTGAGTTATTGCTCAAAGGAGTGTCCACCACACGGACAGCTAACGGAGGATGGGCAATGGGCAGGTCAGTGGAGGGCAGCACGGCTATGGAAACCTGATAGTGTATTTGCATCCTAATCCTTCCTTCACTGTGCCCGAGGTCATCACTTCCACATGCCATTTTGTGTGCTTTCACAAACAGACCAAACTTGTGCACATGCAAAGCGTGGATGTGGGTTGCTTTGATTTGCCCTTATAGCTTCATCACATCCTACCTCCAGCAGCATGAAACCAAACAGCAAGTATGTGATTTTGGCCCTTTCTTTTGGAGAGGAGACCGTAAGGCATCGTCATTTCTTCAGCTGGAGCTTTCAGAGGTGAAAACCTGTTTCAGCCACTGACTTCAAATATAGATGGAGAACCAAGTCAAAATTCAGCCTGGGGTGCTCAGGGCTTCTCCTTCTCATCTTCCAAAGAAAGGTTAGCCCACTTCAGTCACAATGCAATGCTAGCAGCCTACAGAACGTAATTCCCCCATTAGATAAATAATTGATCACCCTGTGTGCTGCAATTACTTCCAGAGTGGGCAGGTCTCATAAGGAAATGATGAATCTTCTACATTTCCAAAAGAATTTATTTAACGTAAAGCTGCTGTAACTCATTTTCTCACCATCCTCCCTCTACCCAGAAACTGGCACTAATTTACAGGCAAAGAGACAGATTTATCTGCTATCAAACAGACTGATCTGGCAGGAACTAATAACCATCCAGAACAAGGAAGGTGCTATGGCTGGACAGAGGGATGCTTCTCAGTGCTGTTAGCCTAAAGCTCTCTTAAACTGTCCTGGGCCAGACCAGCAGTGGGAAGAAGAAGACAGAAAGACAATCAGGAGAGTGTTTACTGGTACTAACCTGACACAGTGAGTCTGGCCTCCCGGCTGAACTTCACATTAGCAATATTGGTAGCCACACAGTGAAAAATCCCACTGTCTTCTGCCCTCAGTCCTGTAATCTGGAGGACCCCCTTGGGAAGCAGCGTGTACCTGCGGGAAGAGAAAAGCAGAAACAAAAACTTGCAAAGCAGGACATGATGTGAAAGCAGGCTACACACCCATCCAGGTGAGGCAGGCTGGCTCCCTGCATCCCAGTGCAGAGGCAGCAACACCACCTAAGAGATGCAGCCCCTGGCAGGCTGAGCCCATGCTTATCACTGCATCACTGCTTTATTTTTTTGGATACTTGAGCCTCTGGTCTTCTTTTACAGAGGGGCATGTTCCCTTTCTTTATCTTCTGATGCATCCTTCAGAAAGGATGACTTTTGCTGGAAGGCTACAAAGTAGATGCTTCCTATTTAACCGGTGGAAAAGCTTTGGCAGTGTGTTTGCATGTCAACACAGCTGACGTGGGAGTTATCACTCACCAGCTGAAGCACAGTGACCATGGACAAGCATCAGGGGAAGTGTGTGCTCCACACTCCCAGGTCCAGGACTCAAATCCACATGACCTTAAAACCTCAAATGCATGGAAAGGCACATTTAAAATAGATACTGAGTGGGCATACATAAATATCAATAAATATTTTATATATTTAAAACATAGGTGCATTTAAATCATGCTTGCATACATACATATTTGTATACATACATTACAGGTTGCTTGGCAACCATGTGTTTAAATTGGCTGGTAGTAAGTCATTACACTGTGATGAGTTAATAATCCATTTCCGTCTGGAAGATGAACAATATCTTTTTCCATATCAGCATATGGTTAAGTGCCTATAACCTGCTCCCTGCACTGGGTTCCAAACGCGTAGCTCGGCATCAGTGGCAGCGTGACAGCAATCAGTTTCACACATCCCGAAGTTGATTGCAATCTCTCTGGGACTTTAAAATGCCCATTGTTTTGGATGAATTATACCACAAGAAGCCTTCATTTTTGTTAACAATCTGCCCACAGCATTAGAAGATTCAATTCCAAAGCTATTATTCTGCCTTCAAAGCCTCCGAGTGCAAGACTCAGCATACAAATTTATATACACTTTATACGCAGAAATGCACAAAGCATGATTAGTGCAGAAATCCAATTCAGTTAGAGAAGCAACGCTCATCACCCAGGCCTGTTGGTGTCAGAGATTAATCTACTGAGCTGACAATAAAAACCTTCCACAGTAACTTTACTCCTACAAAAAGCCAAAATCAGGACACTGAATATAGGGAAGCTGCTCCTAGCCCACATTCTCCCAGGCTTGGGCAAGCTCCCTTCCCCGGTGGAGAAGCAGCGGGGATGAGTACGGCTTGGGGCTCTCTGGGTTGGAGAAAACTCTTGGCTCCTCAGTCTTGGAGGACAGAAGACCTGGTCACACTCAAATCCCTGCCACATCTCTAACTATCTCCACATCTGTGACCCTGGCCTCAACTGGCAATAATGCATGAGGGACTTCAAAGAAACTTCACCTGTCCTGCAACACCTTATTGGGATGCACACAGGGCTTCAGGCCCAGTTCTGCACCCCTTACTTCTACTGATACCACCTTGGACCAGTCACCCTGCTCCACCACATCCCCAGTTTAGCACTTGTGTGAGTAAGGAGCCTTCAGAGGAGATCAAGTTTAACAAATCAACCCTGTGCTATGCTAAAAAAAGCTCAGATGAAAAACGCAAGGAAAAACAAAACCTGACACTTGCAGTTTTCCACAGCAGGGTTGGGCCTCTTGGGTCCTTCTACTGTAAGTTCACCATAACGCTGAAAAGGTCAGGCATTGTTCCAGCCCTCATGTTTTCTCCTGCCTCCAAAGAACCCAACCACGTTCTGCCGCACAACTGACATTTTTAAGAATAGGGGCTTTCAGGAAAATATTTACAGCTTCCTGGTTTCGCCTATTCCCAGTGCACGGACGTCAATTCACGACTGAGGTGTGCTGCGACCGATTGTCTCCCACCATCGGCCATGCGGCTCCCGAGCCACAGCTGGGACCACGGGAGGCTGCCGGCACAGAGCACGTGTTTCCTGCCACCTGTCCTCCGCCAGGCCCCACCGCCGCTCGGAGGATCAAAGCACGATGAGGGATGTTTCCGACGCAAAGGGAGCAGCCTGTCACACACAGGAAGTGAGGACGTGCCGTCCCAGGTCTAGGCTGGGGAAGGGGGGCAGCTGGGGTTTCTCTTTAGGAGGATTGCATGGGAAACAGCAGCCCAGGGCGCTGCGGGATGCTCTCTGCAGAGCTTCCCTGTCACCACACACCAGGGAGTCCACCTGGGAAGGAAAGTCTAGTGGCCACGGTGTAATTCAGCACTTGCAACAGTTCAAGACCCACACGAAAGACCCTCAAGTCATAGGTCTGGCTCAGAAAGAGTTGCATAAAATGGAGCCATGGAGGGGTGATGGATGCCAAAGCTACCTGGCTCTGCTAGGATTGCTGGGTGGGCTCTTCACGCTGGAAAGTCAACCTGGAGGAGGGCTGATCCTTGCAGGGAAGGTCAGTGCAAGCCCTTGCTCCCTCCAAAATCAGCTAGCGGGTTTTATCTAGCTGTCTTGGGAGATGCAGTATTTCTGCACAGTGTTTGGCCAGAAGGAGCCCAGACAACCCGCAACATTAACTGAAAGAGTCTTCCATGGCAGAAATGCTGGCCAAGACCCTCAGCCCAGGTTAGTTGTGTCGTAGCACAACTGTGAGAGCAATAACAAGACTGGCCACCTTTTTCCACCTGGAGAAAGGACAGCAGTACCTGGCTTGGACATGTCCTACCTTTCGTTGTCTGTGTTGACAGGCATGCGGTTCTTTTGCCAGAAGATGACCGGCTCAGGCAAGCCGTGGATCTGGCACTGGAATCTCGCTACACCACCTTCCTCCACCACTGCGTTCTGAGGATGGATATGGAATTCGGACATTGCTGGAAGAAATAAAGAGAAACAAAAATATTCACATGTGAAGAGGGAGATCCACTGTCAACAACTTCACATGACCTAGAAAGACCCCGATTTCCCAGAGCTAGCAAATGGGGATTGTAATGCAAGAACAGAAGGCTGGTTTGCAGCCTGACCTCCTGCATGGAAAAACAAGGCTAGTGGCATAAGTGTATAGTCTTGCTATACATCTGCCTCTGCACATTGAACTGATTGACTCAACTAGGACAGGAGACAGCGCTCCATAACCCACATGCTCCACAGTGAGGTCTACAAGAGCTGCAAGATACACAGACACTGCATTGGCACTTATCAGAGGTCATTCTCAACAACTCCAGCAGGCTTTGAATCCAAGCTCATATCAGAAAAGAAATGCCTATTCTTTCTGTGGCTGCCAATGCCTTACGTGCTGTAAATATGCTTCTGACGTGCATAGCTTGACTCCTAAACTCATTTTGTTTAAATACCTTGACCAAAAGAGCTCCCAGATACTCTAGCAAAACTTAGAGCCCTTGACTTCCATCTCTGTTTGGCAGGTGCTCCAGCTCATTGCATACTCTGCCTTCCAGCACCGCAGAAGGAACGGTCACATCCCCACGCTGCAAAGCAACAGGCTTCAGCTGATAGAAAAAGCAGCTGCCAAGATCTCAGCAGCTCAGCAAACTGAGGCTTTTGGGGTTGGGACCACCCAACAGCAAATGACAAACCTCAGCATGCCCATGCAGGATGAATACAGACCAGCCCGTTTCAGCACAGCCACAGCTGTAACCACTGTGCGGAAAGACTCTGGCGTGCTGTTAGAGCTACATAAATAATACAGTAATTATTACTATTAATTAATTGGAAGGTGCTGCCTGTTGACTCTGCAATAAACATATTCGAAGCTAATAAACATTCCAGTGGTTATTTATCTCATGATTCATTCATAGTGCCGCATCCACAGGAAGATCTCTCACACTGTCATACAAAATAAACTCCAAGAGAGCCCCCTGCTCTGCCACCCCAGCCCGATAATACCCTTCTTGCCAGCAAGAAAGCCTCGTCCCCTTTTACATGCGTCAAGTGTAATGAATGTACCTCTGCTAAGGAACAAGCTGCCTATGTGTCAGGGCAGCTTAATCATTCATCTGCAAACTCCAGTTGGGCTCAGGCAGATGGGAGATGGCCATTAGCAATCATACATTAAATATGTGTTGCATTAACCCGCACTGCTCCCACAACCACCGCTTTCAACCCACTGACTGCAGATTTGTTAAGCTGATTGAGTAACACAGAGCAAAGCCCCAGCCCCGTACAGCTGCAGGGTTGGGAAGGTTTTGCAGCCGTGAGGTTGGGATGGGCAGCCAGCCCCACATCAGGATGCACCGATGGGAGCAGGACTGGGAGGTGGCTGTGCAATGCTCCAGCCAGATGAGAACACACCAGCACAAGATGGAAGATCGTGCAAAATTATATCTCCCTTTCCCAAGATGAAAGCTAATGCAAATATCCTCTCTGGTAAGTGCTGAAGCCCAGTGGTGGAATGGCAATTTACCCAATTCACACAGATTTAGACTTGAAATGAGACTGCTCATGGCCCAGAGCACTCAGCCACGTGGGAAGGAGCCCAAAGGCTGCTGGGGGGGTCTCCCACACCAGGTGATTCCTCTTCCAAGGTGGCAAGGGATGCTTCAAAAAATGGGGGGTTGGGGGTGCCCATGGCAGGAGAGCTCGAGGGAGCCTGCAGAGTATTTCAAGGCTGCCATTTGAAGACCCAGGCCAGGGTGAACATCTTGCAACCAAAGCTTATGAACTCTCACCAAGAAATGAATCCAAGAATTAATGAGAATGACACAAAGCTCTTTAATAAAGAAAAAAAAAAAGTGACAAAAAAAAGAAAAGCAGAGATTCAGATGCCTGCAGGAAAATTCCTTTCAAATGTACAGATGCTCAGTGCTGAGGTTTTTCAGTGGCTGACAGGGTTGATAAGAAGAAGGAGGTGTGAATGAGAACAGCCCCAGCACAGACTTTGCTCTACTGGCTGCAGAATTCATTGCCGTTCCTTTATTTCAATAATATCATCTCTTATAGGTAAAACTGCAGCAATAACCTCTACTCTTAAAGACACTAGTATTAATATTTATCATGAATAAAACATGGAAAGTAATAAATAATTCAGTTATGAGGATGTTAAGTAAAATATTACTCTTCAACGACCCTATAATGTGGCTTTGAAGCACAGTTTTATGTTAAATGCCGAGGAAATACTGTGACCCTTGCCAAGACCAGCTGGTTTGCAGAAGATGCATTAAAAATTCATGCACCGAGCTACAAAATGCTATTTTTAAAACAGGTTTACGAGTTTATTTACAGTTGCAGAGACAAAAGCTTTTGTAGCATCTCCTGTAAAAGAGCAACAAAACTTGAACGCAAGTGATTACCTGGGATGCTGTTTTCAGCCTGGAAATAAATCACTGGGTGTAAGGAAAGGAGAGGGATAGGAGCACAACTGCTTTACAGGGCATCGCTTGGAGGGGCTAAATCTCTGCTGACCAAGGAGAGATTTTTATATACATCCCAACTGACTGGAACAAACTCATAGAGGGGAGTGCTTGCTCCTATTTGTCACAGCAGCAAACGCCAGGACCCCCTTTATCAGCCGGGCGCTATTGTTTCAGCTGCCACGGAGAAGAGCTGCACGCCAGCCAGCCCAGGTGGGGTTGGCCAGCAGCCAGGAAGCTGCATCTCATTTCTATGCTAATAGCCATAATAATTTTTAAAATAAATACATGCAATCACAATATTCACCCGTGAGCTCCTAAGAGAGGAGGCACCCTCTAATCCATCTGCCCGTGGTCTCCATCGTCCAGCAATGCAGCATCCAAGTGCCAACAGAGGGACTGCTGCTGCTCCAGCCCCCTTTTACTGTCATCAGATGGGGTGAGTGCCACCCTGTTCCCATTAAACTTCCCCCTGCCATCTCCATGCGTAGCATGGTACTGTTCACACACAGAGTGAGCGTAGCGTAGTCACCAAGCCATAAAATCAACCTAAATCATATGCACACTCATTGCTCCATATTGATGCTCCAAGTCATGGTGTCTTGGTGCTTCTGCTATCATCACACCTGGATTTTGGCCATGGTACACACAGACCAGCACAGGGCAGGGAAAGACAAAACAAAATGGGCTCACAGCAGATGGAGAATGGTCCTAGCAGCCCTCCCACACTGCGGGCATGGGTGAACCTCCTCCCAATGATGTTGGCCAAGGCTAGATTCAGACTGAGTTGTCTACAGCCACACTGACACACAAGGCAGAGGAGTTGCTCTTCATCTCTCCTTCCCTCATGTTGTATCATGGAGGACCTCAACTAGGATGAGGTTGGATCACAGATGAGGCTCTTCCCTAAAGAGAACCCCATGCTTGGGATCTCCCACCCTCTAACCCCTCATTGGGATGCAGTCCCCGAAGATATGTCCTATGGACACAGCACAGGTGTGCAACAACTCTTATCCTCATCCATATTCACAGAGGATTCATTCTGGCAAACAAATTTGCTGGCTCTCCTCTAATCAAAGCACAAACACCCTCACCTTCCTAACAGGCCCTGTGGAAAGGCCAATGGAATAAAAATGAAAATAGGTATCGAGTGAAATTTTCTTTACTCAATGAAAAACTAAATTGAAACCATTAGAGGCCAATCCTTTTTTGCAGCATTAGTGCTAAGCCAGAGATTGACCTAGATTTGATATAGAAAAAGAAAACATTAACTTGGTATGTCAAAGCAAATCCCAGGCCTGTTAGAATCATTAAAATGCAAACATTATTATGAACTGCAGACACAAGGGGAGGAAGAAGACTTGAAAGGTTCAGTGCCAAGCCTGGTGTTAGGAGAGCATTTGGGAAGCCCAGTTAGTTCTGCAATCACAGTGCTCTTTGCTTTTAAATTACTTATGGGGAAACAGATACCCAGGTTGGCTCTGACACAAGCGGATGCTGGGGAGGAGCTGAACATCCTCACCGCCACTGATGCCAGGCAGTCCACAAATGATAGTCCACCAGCAAAGACCCGTTCTCCACATTTCTGGCACCAACCTGTTAAATTCAGACCAATGCAGGCACGCGGTTAAAATGCCTCAAAGTTGACACAGTACAAGGAACAAGAGTTTAATGGAGACATGCCTCCAGTATCTGGGCTCCCAGAGACCCCTGCCAAGGAGGGCAAGATCCGTCAGCTCCATTACAACTGATGAAGGTGAAGTCTGAGAGGCAAATGGTTTGCTCAGTGTAAGAGAACAAGCCATGGGCAGAGCCAACCCCTTCCAAGAGTGGCTCCATCCTGATGCTGGCAACAGCTGCTGATTTTCATCCTGAATTTTCCAACTTACTAATAAAATTGAATTTCCCCTCAGGTCAGCAGAAGTCAGGGTCATTTTAAAAACACAATTACCACCATGCCACTTAAATCCAGACCTAAACCACTCCCAAATCAGGCTGACAGCCCCAGCAGAACCAACCCTTGGTATCCGTGAGATTTATTAAGCACCCATCCTCCTTGGCACTGCAACTCCTTCCCAAACGCTTTCCCTGTCCCAGAGCAAGCAGAGGGATTACATCCTCTTCCACTCCCTCCTGGCTTAGGAGACCTTCACCATGAAGTTAGCAACCTGCCAGGGAGTATTTTCAAGGAGGATTTCAGATGAAGGCTTAGCAGACACAGGTCTTGTATTTGCTCCTCTCTATACTCTGGAAATGGAGGATTTCATTGCAAGAGCGAGCCAGCACAAAAGATGGGGGGCGTACGGACACCACAAATCCCATCCTCTCCTCTCCTCCCCTTGCTTTCAAACAGGGATGCTTTCCCAAGTCTTTAAGAAAAAGACACTGCATCTTCTTTCTCTACATTTTTTTTAAAGATGCATTTTTATAAAGATAAAAAAAGCCCATGTCACAACAGCCCGGTGGCTACCCCAGCTGCAGAGCAGCCTCTGTGCCTGCGAGCCGGCCCTGCGTGTCTAATGATGCTATTGTGCGAGGTTGTTGCTGAACTGCCATGAGCCCAATTTTGAATGCAAGTTGCTTTGTGCATAGTGAAGCGTGAACAACAGCGCCGCCCATTTATCTATTTAATTCTCCAGGAGTAGCAGGAGCGGGGGCCTTCGCTCACATCTAAAGGGAAGAAAAATCGCCTTTCTCTCGGCTTTGGGAAGGGAGGGAAATATTAAAGACCAGCCGTGCCTCTCCCAGCACAGAGGAAAATCCCCTCTGCCCCCACCCACTTATCATAGGGGTGAAAATCCCAAATCTCTATTGTCCGTGCTGGGCCTCAGATCTCAAAAGAAAATGTGCTGCAAGACTCAGGAGAGTTTGAAGCAAGGAAGACATTTTGGAGGAATGTAGTTCATTTAAGAGGAACCAAAATACATGGTGAGATGAGAGAGGGAGAAAGCTCCATCTTGCTCTGTGCTGGGCAAACGTAGAATGAAAGAGGGTCAGTCCTGCATGCTTTTTATTTGCAATATTTGCAAACAAGTGCTTATTCCTCTTTTGCTTTGGCTGTCATTTTCTCCCCCTGGAGCTGATACGACAGCTCAGAGCAGGGATGGAAGATGGTCCAGGCTCTCTGCCCTCTGCATTTTGCATCCTTGTGTCTCTGTTGTTGTCACACTCAATCAAAAGCTGAGTGAAATAATTTAAACAAGGTTGAGACGATGCCCCATCCGATGGATTTCTCTGGTTGAGGAACAAAGTCTCCACCTGGCTGGTTTTTTTTCCCCCTGCTCTAAGCCACTGGGACAGGGATGAAAGGGAGATAAACGAGCTAATGCCTCACAGTGGGACCCAGCAGCTGCCCACGGGAGGGAAAATGCAACAGATATTTTACAAGAGGAGGGGAAAAAAAATCTACCACTTTGTGACTCAAGTCCACCAGGAGGCAAATTGCTGCCTGATTTGGGACTATGGCTTCTTAATCTTTTGCATAACATGTGAAGTGACTGCGAGCCAAATCCAGCTCAGGTCACCTCCCCGCCGCACCGCAACGAGCAGCACCGATGGACTCTACTGACCCATGATTTACTGTTTGTTTTGGTGCTTTGAGAAGCAAGAGGAAAAAAGCACACAGCCCTACAGGGGCTGCTTCTGCATAGGGATGATAAATATCCTGTGAAAGTAATGAACACATCTCCACTGCACGCAGACCAGGGGATGGAGGGAATGTGCTCAGGGGTCCCTGGTTGCTCTACTCACCCTGCACAAGCAAAGGACCAGGGCTGGGAGGAGGAGGGGTCAAAGGTCACTGCAGGGACTTTATCGTGGCACCTGGAAAGCCTTTGAATGCCTGTGCTGCAGCTCCACTCTTCTTCCTGAGGCTCCCTTGAATGCGCTCTCCATCACCAGCACACCCAGCCTCTCCTGCACAATCACACGTGCCTCCAAGCTCGTCTCCCAGTCCTCAGAACATTTAGTATATTTATGGTATTGATTATAGCTCGCTTATTGGAAAAATAACTACAACACCGTCAGTTGTTGATGCAGGGGTACTCTCCTGTGAGTGGCAGAGATTTTTGTCTGGAGAAAAGCAATCTCTGCACCCTGTCTGGAAATAAGCAGGGCCATGCAATCCAAGGGCTGTTTTATACTGAAGGATCTCGCAATTTCTATAAAGCTCACAAAGTGCTATCTCTCTGGAGAGACGCTGCGCCCACCCTGTCCCAGCAGAGCATGCAGGGAGCACCTCCAACATCCAACATCCCACCACCCCCGCTATCTTGACTTGGGAGGATAGAAAGTGCCAGGAGAGCTGCCCACGCCAGAGGAAACCCCTGAAGGCAGCTGGCCTTCGCCACACTCTCCCTCCTGCAGCAGCATTGCCCAAATGCTGCCTGCTCAGACCCAAGACCTCCTGCAACGTGGCTGCAGCCAGAAATCATCCCAGCCTGGAAATAAGGAGCAGTGGGTCCCGCTGCATCAGCACAAACGCCCTCTCTGAAGCCAGCGAGCAACCAGGGCTGTCTGAGCATCCTCAAACCTCTCCTATAAATGTATCGCTCATTTTACAAACACAGGCACAGGGGACACAAAGCGACATCCATGGTCACAACCCAAATCCAACATCATCCCTTGAGTACCAATGGCACACTCTACCCACGAGGCAATGCTGCTCCTTACAAATCACTTGGAAAGATGTATCTTGGCAATCCCACAGACCAAATTTCTCACTTCCCTCCATGTTCAGAGCACGCGGCAGCATCCCATTGCGTTACCTGCTACGCAGAGCAGCACGGCAGACAGCCAAACGTCGTTATTCGTCTTCCAGCACCCTCTTGTTTTGCAGGGGAATCAAGTAATAAACAGCCCCTTTAGCGATCTCAAATTGGTTTCAGGGAGAGAAGTTTCTGGTGAAGAGGGAGGCATCACCGGGAGAGACCTTTATCAGGGAGTGCTATTGCAGTAATTTTTCAAGACGAAATTGCTCTCTGGCTCATGACAGCATTTAGTGTATCCTGAGGCAACCATTTGTGAAGCCAAACCTGTGGTCCTGCTGCCCTGCTGCTGGAGGGAAGGGGGAGTATCAAATGTCGTAAACAACTCTTAATTTCCTTGGGTGGACTGCATATGGGGCTAGCGATTCTGCAGTGAAGGAGGAGGCTATCTGTCATCATTACAGCGCTCTGGCACCAAGGGTGATGCTGGCCGGGCAACACTGGCCGCTGTCACACCTGCCCAGTGGCACTGGTCACCATGAAGGGCTCCTGCATTGCTGTGGGGTGACTTCTTAAGAAACTCCAACATCACACAAGGCTCCCCCACCCCAAAGCAGGACTCCTCTCCAGCATCGCAAGAAGATGCTCCCTCCACATGCTCCCTCTTGTTGCATCCACAGCTCACCCTGCTTTGGGCAATGGCTTCTTCAGGACCACACTGGCTCCCAGGCTTTCCTCGGAAACACACATATGCTCTTTGCAAAATACCTATGATTTATCCTACTCAAGTGCCCCTGCAGACCCCTGAAATAATGAGAAAATGAAGGGCAAGCTGTCCCACAAGCCTCCAGGAGAGGTTGGCTCAGAGAGGGCAAAGCAAAGCGTGCAGCATGCTGCCAGCAGGCAGGTCTTTCCTGCCAGATTCCCATCCGGAGCTCCTCGTGTTTTTCCTACTCCGACACACACAATTAAGACAAATTACACAGTTACCATTTTGATTTGTTGCACAATAACAATGTTTTCCATCCCTCTCCCAAATATTGATGAAGATGGTACAAGAGGAAGCTCCCACACAGTCATTTTTGGCCCTGGACCACTTTGTTCGCAGCCAACTGCTTCTGATATTGAGTGCGGACGAGCAATCCTGCTTTTTATCAGCTCTGAAAGGCAGCAAGCCATCCGAGCACAAGGAGTTCTCCTGCCCTGCCACAGCCCTTGCAACACCTCTGGGTAGAAACGTCCCTGCTCAGACCTCCTGGTCTGCAAAGGCAGCGGCCATTCCTGTTTTTTTGTGCTCGCCAACAAGCACGCGCTTCGTTTTGGCATCTCCGGAGGCGACGGTGGAATCCAGAAAGGTGAAGAAAGGGAAGCTTTTCATCATGACTGCCCACGGAAATGCCATCAGCCCCGCTTTCAGACAGGGAGCTGTCCTGATTTACAGGCTAATGAATTTTAAATGAGATGCATTTTTTAATTTTTTGTTGTCAGCCCCCATTTTTCTGCTAGCAATCATTCCAATAATAGCTTTAAATTTTCAGCATCTGTTTTTACCAGCTCTCTTGTAATTAGTTTACTAATGTATTTCACTGCGCCTTTGTTATTTTCAGAGAATTACTTCATTCCCAGCTATCAGAGATAGTGCACTTCAGTCTATAAGGAGTTTGGCCTTTGTTCCCTCGTGGTTATTCACATGGGGGAAGATGGCTCAGTGAATGACAAGCCTTTCTATCACCACACATTCTCCATTTAATGTCTTTATACTGGCTCATTAATTACCACAGAAAACTCCTTTCTGAATGGAACCTGTGATTTATAGAAGACTTGGGCAAGGTGCCATTTTTATCGGGCTGACAGCGAACAGCACCAGCGCTGGTAATTCACTCTTCATTTTCCCTTCTGCTGCAGTGGGGTGAGCTCCGCCGTGGCGGGACTTTTGCCTGGGCAAGGAAGCTCAGCAAGTACGCGGTGCTGCCAAGCCATGGCTGTCACACTGCTCCTGCACAGCTGGGATGACCGAGTCCATAGAAAATTGAGCTACAGCCCATTCTGCCTGTGTACCACAGTGTCAGCTGTACAGACAGGTATTCCCTCGGGCAGTGGCTGGATGAGTGTCTGGAGGAGGTAGGACTGCCTCCAAGATGATGCCCTGCATCTCTTTATCAAATCTGGTGGTCCAAAGTGTTGCAGTGCATACAAGAAAAACCCAAGCACGGCACGGAGAGAAACTCAGGCTTTTTTTAAGGAGCCAGCAGTCGGACACGGTGGACTCCGTGGTAGAGAGACATCTCTCTGCCATGTCCCATGACACAGCATGGGCTGGACGGCAGGTTTGAGCCCCAGCTGTATCCCTCAGACTCGAAAACATTACAGATTTGCAAACCTCCCAGCAGCACAGGGTCCAGCCAGGGGGAAGAGCTGCGCAAAGACACAAGGAAAAGGCTCCCTGTAGACCCAAGGCAGCTACAGCGCAGGAGAAAGGCAGCTGCCCTGCCTTCAAGAGGGAGTAACCTGAACAACGGTCTCTCTGTCCAACGGAAATTAACTTTAAATCCTTCAGAACAGTATGTCTTTCACCACGTCTATACTCTGTGCCGAGCATGATAAACTGCCCCCTTCTTTATTAAGGAATGAAACAGAGGTGGAAACGGTGCACACATTCACTAAAGAAATTATTCAAATAGAAAAACAATCATGAAAGGCTGGATTTTCGTCACTTGATGCAGAAGAGCCGTCTCACACCACTGCAAGGGAAATACTCAGCGTCCCCTGTGCACATGGGGAGGAAAGAGGAGAGGCCGAAGGACCGGAGCGCAGATGCAAAGCAAGTCGGGCACAGAGTTAGCATTACAAAGGACTGCTCTAAAACTCCTTTCTGTTCATTTTAACTGAATTTCGCTCAAATGCAGGTGATTTTCTAAAATGCTGAGTGCTCCTCTGCTCCCATCCCTTGGTGGTGAGCATAGATACTGTGTTATGATGTTGCCTGATCCGATTGAAGGTGATAGTATCAAAGATGTAGAAAGGACTGAATCACCGTGATACTGAGAAAATCCAGCTTCCACCAAGGTCTGCTTTCCCTCCTAGCAGTGGCTAAGCTGTTAGCTGTCATCTCATCCCTGTGTCTGAGTTACATATATAAATTCCTGTTCGCTCCTCGGCAATAGCAACAGCTTCCTATTTTGCTGGCAGTGATCCAGGGGAAATTCAAGCTGAATTACAGCCATTCTTCAGAAAATAGGCCAAATCCACGAAAGCAGGACACATGACCGCAGACGTAGAGCTCGTCCTTTTTCTATTTATTTCGCAGCGAGAAGCCCCGTTGGCTGAAAATAGCTTATCTCTGGAAGTCCCCCTTTCCGTTCGTGGCTGCCGCTCCTGGCTGCTAGCCAAACTATTACCACCTCAAAGAGAAAGTTCATAGCTCCGGCGTATCAGCCCCACTGTACAGGACGTGTGGTTTGATGTTTTCACCGATTTCTCTCTGGGAGCTCGGAGGAGAAAGGGATTGTATTTCTGTGCATGAGCCAGCAAGTGTTAACTCCTTTCCTGCGCCTCTGCTGGGATGGTTGTACTTGGGGTTGTAGCCCAGCAATGCTTGTCAGCGTATACGCAGTGGAGTGCATACACGTGCACGTATGTCCATGCATGACGCAGCTTGGGTGGTAACACAGGCTGGACTCCGTCAGCTGGGGTCCCTCCGGACACCCACGTCCACGACAAGGTGAGAGCTTACATTTCACACCAGGTCCATGTGAAGCAGCCACGCCATCCGAAAGCACCGCTGTACCCGCAGCGGGTCCTCTCGCCTCCCGGCATACCCCACAGCGCCCTAAATATGACTGGGAGACACATCACCATCCGGACAAACAAACACAACTGAGGACACAGGAGAACAGTTAAAGATAAGAAGGATGTTGAGGATGGTCACACAGAGGAAGGAAGTGATGGCAGAGTTACAAACCACAAATCTCACCATCCTTATCTTCCTCGCTATCACCAGACCATCACCAAACCCGAAGAGCATGGATGCATTCCAGAAAACACAGCTCTCCAGCGAGGATTGGCTTCTTGCTGATAAGAAGCAGGGAGGCTTATCTCCCCAAATCACAGCGACACCTCACCCTGGGCCCAGTTTATCAAATTAAACTCATTACCTTTGAGGACTCATTGAAAAGAGGTGGCAGGGGAAGAGTGGTGGGTCAAGGAGGCAACGCTCCCACCGCCCGCCGTGCCGCTCCCAGCTCAGCGCATCCTTACCGGCACATGCCGAGCAGCGGTGGTGGGTGGGACAACACCGCCTGTGAGATCACCACCAGCACCAAAACATCCCAGAGTATCACGTCGAGGCAGAAAAAACGCAGAGATCAGAAAGATGAGATGCACTGCTTTACTGCAAGGCCGTCACACGGCTCTGCAGTTTATTGTACATACAGCCACATCATGGCTGCACTTGCTGGGTTTGTTTTCTGCCTATAACATGGTTATGTTTTCTGCCATCATCTGATCTCCATACGGTCACAACCAAATACAGCATTTTGCATATATGCATCTATTACTGGCAAGGAGAAATAACCAAGTCCTTTCTATAGGGAATTTTTAAAACGAGCAACCAAGCAAAACAAAATTTCAGCTTTGAACACTTTGCTAAGGCATTCAGATATATACTTCAGATATTAATATTTTTTTGCTTTTTTATCATAGGTTAGACAAACACCAGTAACCGCAGGTGGTGGCTCTTCTCTCTTCTCGTTGGTACTGTTTATGGGAACAGGATAAGACGAGAAGCCCTGTGTACCATGAGTAGAGGGCAGAGAGGCTCGGGAAGCCTTTGAAGAGCGTAATTCCCAAGGGGTGCTCCCGGACAGGATAACTATTAGCTTGCAGGGCTACAAGGAGGGACTCTATTGATTTGCTGGGAGGAGAAGAGGTGGGAAGAGCCTGTGTTATTTCCTACTGTGGAATTTGCAAATATTTTACCCAAATATTTGTGCTTCTTCATGTGTTTGTGCATCCTGAAACTCATTTGGCTGGGTCAGGGTGGGCAGGCTGCCAGACGTCCCGAGCAGCGGTCCCCTGACTAGGAGACACTGATTCTCCTGCGGGCTAGTGGCTACCATCAGCTAAGCCCTCTGCAAATGCACCAAGCCCCTGTGCCCTCCATCACTTCCCGCCCATGCTTCCAAACAACCCCTGGCAGAAAAATTCAGTGTCATGGACAAAAGACAAGAGGAGATCCTGAAAAGAAACCCAGCACCCGATGCCCAGCTTGGAGAAGGGCTCAGCGCCGCAGCTCCTGCTGAAGGAAGAAGAGCTAGAAGAAGGGCTGGATGCTCAAGCAGAGGAGGGATGCAGTCATGTCCCTTCTGAAAAGGCTCTCCAGTTTTCCTGGCTGGGTGCACCCACAGGAGAGTGCAATCTCGCCCTGCGCACCTGGGACTCCTCTGTCCCCATTCCTGTTCATGCATTTTCTGTCTCCATTCATTTCCCAGCCACATTCCCCATCCAGATGCCAGGGTTAACAACATTTAGCCACCTAAGCTCCCTGTCATAATGAAATTTCATTTTAATTAAGGTTTGTTAAGGGTTTGGGATGCGCACGCGAGTGTGGAAACCTGCCTGGGCTGGAGTGATGCTAAACATCAAGGAACAAAGTGATGTGGGTTTTAGAGAGCAGGCAGAGGTCAAATGCTGTGCCTGAATGGTGGGGTTGCAGGGGGGGCATTCCTACTGACTTTGAGCTCTGAACTTGAGCTTTGCCCCAGTGTTTGCAGCACACTGGGGAAATCAGAGCCAAAGCCCCATAAGCCTGATCTTCAGGGGGCCTCCGCAGGGCTGTTCAGCCCCTCCTGTACCGAGCCTGAGGAATCAGTCCTCTCTCTCCTGAAATGTGCATCTTCATCAGAAAAAACACTTGCACCCCAAAACAGGCACCTCTCTGGTATTAATAAAAGAGATGAAAACTCAGTAACAAATGGGTAATTGCAGCACAGACTGTTACAGACCCGAAAAACTGCTGGGACAGGCGAAATATCCAGGACGGCGATTAAATCTGTCTCAACAAAACCTTGTGGCACATAATAGCCCCCCAGGAGACCCACTATGGTACCCTAATACTTGTTTATGCGACAAAATTGTCCAAGAGATTTTGTGTGGGTGCGCACGCACATTCAGGTGGGGAATAAAAGATGGGAAATAGCAAAGTCTGTAAGATACTTGCGTGGGACAAGGCAGGAGCATCCACATGGAAAACATCACCAGCAACTTCACAGCCTTCCCCACCGTGAAACAAAATAAATAAATAAAGAGAGCTCCAGGAATTAGCTGTGAGGGTGACAGCGCTCAAGGAAAATGAAAGCAGAAGGGGNGCTTTTGTGTTCTCGCACAATGGGGTACGTCAGCTCCGGAGCCTCCGCAAGCCATCACCCACCATCTGGCACCGGGCTGGACCAGTAATGGGAGGCCCCAGCGCCCCAGCTGACTCCCAGAGCCACGGGGGAAATCAAGCTGACGAGCTCCCCACATTAAGCCGTCTAAATTAATGCAGATGCGTCGCCCACTCATGAGAAATTTGGCTGGTGAATGGCGGCAAAGAGAGCGGCGTGAGCTGGCTGCAGCGTGCCACGAACCCCATGCCAGCCCAGAGTTACAGCCCAGCCATCGTATTAAGTGGGGCCGGGGCAGGCGCGAGCCGCCCTTGCTCATTTGCAAGACGAATTGTTGGCGAGGGGATCTGGAAGTGCAACCCTTTTCACCAAGCGCTTGCGGCTCGACTGCGAGATGCACAACGCCAGCCAGATGCAAATTCTGCAGCAGCAGGGACAGCCCAGATTAACACCGCCTGCCCGGTGTGTCGCGCTCAAAACCAGCCTCATTAACTAATGTTCCTGTAATGCCCTAATGGAGCAGATCGGCTAGGAAATCACTGCGCATGGGGTATATGCAGAGAAGGGGATGAAGATGTTGATATGAGTGCTTGGGGTCAGGTTCGACAGCAGTACCCATTCCCAGGAGCAATCCCTCTGATTTTGGCAGGGTGGACCCCAGAGGACTCACCACCCCAAAGGAACATCTACTGCTATGAATATCTGATTTCGCTAAGCACTACGGTACAGAATAAGGGTGCCAGAGCCTGCTGTCCTGGTGCTTCACCAGGGTCGGCTGAGCACCTTGTTGAGGACACATTGTCCAGCTCCAGCCCCTTCTCCGTTGCATGAGGAGCGAGAAGAGAACAAGCCACAGGGGATTAAGGATGCACAACACTCCCCAGGCATGGAAATGTGTATTGGAGAGCTCATCTCCAGCCTGTGGGGGACACCAGATCCCACCTCCTCCCCTGCTCCTAACATGGCAGTAGGCTTTGGGGCCAATGCAGAGACCTGTGCCTCTGAAAATGCCCAGGGTGCTACCCTGGGGATGTCTGGATACGCTGATCGGTACCTAATGCTGTTTCTGTGGCGTAAGATGCAGGTCAGAGCTCTCTGAAGGGACTTGGCTCTGGCTGGAACATGCAAAAAGGTCTGCCCCCTCCATCTGGGCACACAGAAAAGTCAACCTTCAGGAAGGGATTTTACTTCTCCCCTCCATCACCAGCTTCAGAGAACTGATGGGAACCCATCTCCGCAGTGGCCCAAGCCAGGGATCAGAGGCAGTGGGGTTAATTCAGATGCAGGCAAAGAAGAGCCTGGGATGATCAAAGGAGCATCGCACAAGCACGGCACACCAGACGGCTCTCACTGCTGTGGTTTCACTATGGCATGTGCCACGTGGCGAGCAGAGCTTCCTGCCCGCAGCCGGTGCCCCCAACGCTGCCTCGCACCCCAGCATGACAGAGGCAAATGATGCCCTCGCTGGCTTTTTGCATGCCTTTGCCACGGCTGTAAGCAGCAGCCTGCTTATCGCCAGTGCTAAAAAATAGCCATTTGCCTCCCCAGGGTGAATTCAACCAGCAGAGACCTCCAGGGAATTGCTGTGACAAACCTTGGGCCAAACAAAACCCAAATCTTTAACGACTGAGGCACATTGCAGCATCCCTAGGTACAGCTGCTGTTGCACAGACAGCCCAGGGAACCTCTCGGGATGGCAGTGATGCCTTGCAACAAGCAGGTATTTGGGGACCCACCATTGTTGCTGACAGCTGAGCTTCTGCTTACAGCACCAAGGGTAAACCCAAACCCTTTCTAATGACTTTGGATTCATAACCTATTCCCACAGATGGAAAATTTTATTCCCAAATGCACAGAGACCCACACGGCAGCAGCTTGAGTGATTACAGTCGCTGCTCTGCAGAGCTGCTATCATTTGCAGGGAGGCAGAAACACCCCCATTTTACCTAAAGGGGAGGGTGGTAGCATATGGTAAGCGTAGGTTACACTCAGTCCCAGGAGCAATGCTGTAGCTCTTACACAGCTCACGCCACCTCCGAATCATGTTTCAGGTCCGTAATGTCCCACCAGAAGAGAAGCAGAATTTTTGCTGGGGTAGGAGAATGGGAGAAAACCTCTCTACACAATTAATTTGCCTCCAAATTCAAGCTGGTTGAAATAATCTGTTGGTAAACACAAAGCACCATTGGGATAACAGCTGAGCAGAGGCTTATATTAAACAAGCATCTTCAGATGAAAATATCATTCATCTAAAAGGCATCCATTCATTCATGCTCAATAAAACACAAAATGGTTACAGATAGAGCTGACGGAAAATGAGAGAGAGAAATGGAAGTAAAGGTAAAGCTGCCAGGCAGGAAACAGCACAAGAAGAGAAAAAAAAGCAAACAAAAAACCCCCCAAAACTCAACCCAACACTGTGAAGAGGTTAATTTAGCATTCTGCTTTAAGAGAAATTTCAAAAGCAAGTTTTAATATCTGATAAAACTTCACTGCTGGTTGCCACGCTGCCTGATGGAAGAACAGAAGGGGACTAATAGCCCTGGCGTACGACATGGTGAAACATTTTAAGCCCCGTAGCTTTACTTGGACTTGCTACTCTTAAGGACATTTTACGGTTCATTGCTATCGCTCAGTGTCCTACCAACAACCCCTGAGCATGCACAAGCTCTCATCTACCCGCCAGGCAGGTAGTTTCCCCCAAGGCTGAGTTTCTCCATCCTGCAGATTGTCACAGTTGAATATTAGCACTTGGCTGCATTGCTGCAAGTAACTGCAAGGGGCTGAGTGCAGGACTGCCCGGGCTGGTGGCTCTGGTCTTCTCGCCTCACATCTGGCTGCTTCAGGGCTCTCCAGCACCCGTCCCACTGTAACAGGACCCCTTTGAAGCCCCCCATCATGCAAACCCTTATCCAACCAGCTGGATGCTGCTGACTCGGCATTAATAAGAGGCACAGGGGCTTGGTTTCAAATACACTTCTGCTTTATAGATGATTTCCCAATCTAATAAAGAGGCAAAACATGATCTGTCTTTTCTCTTCTTATTTCCCAAGGAACAATAAGGCTAGAAACATCTTTCTGCTTCACTAATAAAACTTTTATAACCCGCTTCCCTGACAGCCCCTGAGCAAGGGCCCTTTTCCCAACAAGAAGCCTGGGATAAGCAGGGAAAGGAGCGGCACGATCTGTATGCACAGCCTGTCCTAGCTCAGGTGGTGGCGTGAAACGTCAGAATCACACTTGGATGCAGGCTGCAAAAATACTCCCCTTCGCCGGCTGCCCAGGGATTATTCTTGCCAGTCAATGCATGCAAAATGCTTTATTGGACACAGCACAGCAAAAGTCCCATTGCCAAGATTTGTAAGCTATCTGGCCAAGCCAGGAAAAAAAAATAAAGGCAACCAAAAAAATAAAAGCAACTAAGATGGGGTTTGTTGGCTGGTTTGAGTCCTATTTTGTTTGGTTTTTTGTTTTTGTTGGGTTGGTTTTTTTTTGCAGTGGTCTGGTATCAGCTTGTATTTCCTGGCAGCCATCCTGCCATTTTCAGTTTGACTTTACATTAGGGGAAGAGTCAAAAAAGAGGCAAATTCGGCCATGCGATGGACAGATCTACCTGCACATCCCCCTGTACGACCACAGGTCTCGGCACAGCCTGCAGCTGCACTACCACGCTGGCGCTGCTGCCTGGAGAAACTGCTCTGGTTACCAGACAGACTGTGTGACAGCAGAAATAGAGCTCTTTTGACCCTTATCGCTGCATTTCCAGGATTGCCAAACTGGTATAAGCGTAGGGGCAAAACTGCTGAGACTACAGAGCAGGCTTGTAGATACCTGGAGGCAGAAGATGACAGCAAATTTTCCAAAAAGCACAGGGTCATGAGTGCAACAAATAAACCCAAAAGTTATCAGTAATTTCCACACTATATTTCCAGCTGGAAGGAGGAAGAATCAGCACAAAACAGGCTGTCTGCAAGCAATAATCTTTCTCGGTCTTCCCTGGGATGCTGCCCAACACAGAGTAACACTTTATAAATGATCCCTTCCCATGTGGGAGACAAGCCCAGCAGGATGAGCAAGAAGAGGCACAAACCCACTGACTCACATTGCAGCTCTGGGGCTGCACTGGCTGAGAAAGGACAGTGTTGGCCACAGCAGACAATTACCAGAAAGCCCTAATTAGGAGGATGAAGAGGAAGAACATGGAAAAGGAAAAAATATCCAAAGCAATATGGCTTAACCACCCTGGAGGAGCCCTCCCCGACAGCCCGCTACTGCCTCCATCCACATATGGATATCTCTTAAGACTGTTTCTAAGTCCAAAAAAACCTTTCCTGGCCATAGCACAGGGTCAGGAGGGGGAAGAAAGAGGGAAGAAAGCTGCTGAGGAGGAGGGCAGGAAACTTTTTTTTTTTAGATCACATAAATCAAGCCAGGGAAAAGACTTCATGCCCCAGAAACCCAAGGCCAGGTTACTCATACATTCAATCATAAACTCCAGGAAGGAGAGGTCTTTCCTTTCTTTCTGCAAAATACTTTTTTTATGTCAGGAATGGTTTTAATTAGCATGCCCAAAGCTTGCAAGCAGCTCTGGGAGCTGAGAAGCCTACCCTGTTAATGGTCTCAGAGAAAGCTGAGCACCCCAGCAGGATTCGTCCTGGCTCCTGGGGACAGCTCATCCCTCTGGCTCCAAATTGGAAAGCGGGCAGGAAAATGGAGCATAGGCTAGGTGTCCACATCATGAGAGATGGTCAAGTTTCCAAAGGCCCTCACCGTTTCTTGGGACACCCATGCTCTGCAGCAAACTCCAGGTACGGCTCTGAGCAACACCAGCCCTTTCCCCCGTGCTTCTGAAAGGTTTGCAGAAGTCAGCATGAAGACCCCTAACAGGCATTTCACCCGGTGCTCTAGCTTCAGGCTAGAGCTTTCTGCATGTGCCTGAACATTGCTAAAAGCTCCAAAAGCAAATACCCGATTACAGGTCCAACTGAGCACACCACGCCGGCCGAAAGGCCCAAGACATTTGCAGACTACACATGTGACACCCGTGCATTTTACACTTGGCCTGGACCACAAGTTTGCTCAGATCATGGCTTGGCACATGGCAAACAGCTGAGGAAAAGCTCCTATTGGAGATACCTTTACCCTTTCCCTATTCTTCTGTAGCCCAGCCGATGATAATAACCGCTCATTAAAGCAGAAGAGCACACACCACCTCCCTCTACATTAAAATAGCAACCTGACCTCAATAAAGTATAAAACAATTAACTTACTAATTAGTCAACAAATAACTGTTTTACCCAAGTAGATACCAAGTTGTTAGGAAATCTATTAGCATTTCCACTGTAATTTCATGCTTTGCTGATGATGAATAAAACAAGGTTGAATAGGACCTATTCACGTCCAGAGCACAATGCCCAGTAGCTGTAAGATAGCTAGTGGGAAACTTCCTCCAAAGAGCCAAATATCAGGACCAGAACCACTGACCGGATGGTGTCACCGACACCACACCAGCACCAACACCCACCAGGGATGGTGTGAGTGGCCAAAAGGAAGAGCAAAGGCTGAGAAGCTGATCGGGAGGAAGCAAGCTTTGCCTGCACTTCCCGTCCAACGTGTAGGACAAGTTCATGCATGCAAGTGGTTCGGGCCAAAAAACACGCAACGTTTTGCTTAAATTGATCCTTTTAAATTCCCACAGTCAGCTCCACCACGGGCAATAGAAATCTTAGCCAAAAAGCTATCTGCATGTGCCCTTGTGCTGTGATCGACAAGCACGGCCATCAAAAGCCACCAAACCATACGCCTTCCCTCTCCACTCCCTTCCAGAAAAACCAAGCACTGCTCAAGCACAAGCCAAAGATCCGCAGACTGCATGAAGACCCCTGATTTACAGCATGCTGCTACCAGCCCTTCTGCTTAAGGTGGGCAAGTGTTAATGCAAGTGTCTGTGCTGGTCCCAGGGATGAAGACTGGGGTCTCCCAGATGACATCCATTTACAAGATCCTCTTCCCATGTCAGGACGTGCTCCTTGGTTGCATTCTGAAGATGCAACAGGGGAGATCTGAGTGTCTTCCAGCCCTGCCTGCCTTCTCACTTGCCCTGGCTGTGAAACGTTAGTGTGCAGCCCAGATGGGACCCCATCATGGGAAGGGACAAGGACACAGCCAGCTCAAAAGGTAAGTCTACACAGTCTTGGCTGAGCGCACACACATCTGAAGATGTTCAGAGACAGCAATGATAATACCCAAGGCCAGAAAGACGGGGCAAAGCGCGTAAGCTGCTGTTTAACAAGATGTACCAGATCTTCTTTAGGTCTGTGGTTTCTTTCCTACCTACGGATGAAAACCACCTAGAAAATAAGTGTGAAATTTGGATCCAATATAGTGAATCAACAGGTGCTCTGGACTGCCAGCCAGGCAAGGCATAGTCTGTCTGCCAGGGGCACATTCAGCACGCACATTGGTTTCACAGCTGTTTGCTGGGGAGGGCAAGGAGGCTGTAGACTCAAGCTGTCCCATTCACACTGAAGCACAGGGATTATCAAGACCCACGATAGGGGCCTCATAGAGAAAAAAAAATGCATTGCAATGCTTGGGTCAGTGAAATATTCTGCAGCCATACACAGCTCTCCCCATCCAGGCAAAGGCTGCTGTTCACTTGCATTTAACCAGCGCTTTATTCACCCAAAAACCAGCATCCTGCTTAGCATCATGTTGTGATTCCTGGAGAGCTTCTCAGAGACCTTGCAGCACAACGCACCCAGCCAGAAACAGGTCGACCCATCCAACTGCCTGCAGAGTGCCTGATTACACTCACACCCATGAAACACAGCCCCTGCCTTCCTTTCATCCTAATGTACGCCGGCTTCGGAAAGAATTTGCATGTTAGAACAATTAGACATGAAACATTACATGCCTTATCTCAATGACATTACATAATTGGATTTGCAGTGTATATAGATAATGAAAGCCAGAGCTTCCAGCAGCCAGAAATATAAATCATATGCTGCATTTTCTGCAGTTAAAGTCAGGAATATTTTAAGAGGCCCCAGCAAATATGTTGTTTATATTAAGAAATCAAATCATGTTATTAGGCCCTCCATTTATCTAGTAAAATCTTTAAAAAGCTCATAAACTCGTTACTTTATTAGTTCAGACTTATTATATGTATTTGAAGCAATACTCAGAGGTATTGTTAAGCTACTGCAGGCAAGGGTTACAGGTCTTATGTATTTTCCTTTTGGTAGTACCAGATGTGTTGGAGGCGGTGGCTGTGCCGGGGGCTTGTTAGGAACCTCACTGCTCAGAGCAAGCCCAAGCAAACTTTTGTGCGTTACTGTTCACCGGAGACCTCCGGCACATCCAGCACACGGGCAGCTTTGCTTTTTCCATGGATAACTCTTCACCTGCCTGCCTGCCCCTCCAACCCATCCTCCCCCAGGAGGAAAGGCCACCTGAGAGCTGTCTGTGCACACACAGCTGTAATCCTGCTCCAAAGGTAATGATGCCTGGACTTCTTGCACTAATTAACCCAAACGAGTTCCTGCTCTGCATCTCCGGAGCACCCACAGAGAGCGTGCAAGACCCTAGTGCGACTTGCATTATCAGGGAATCGTTTACAGAGCTGATCTCGCAGCAATTCATCTCCATCATCCTCTTGGATCCAGAAGATTTATGCAAATAGCTTAATGTGTTAATTTACATATTTGATGAATATGCATTGTCGCACCCATAGAAGTGACAGCAAACATCCTAATTACCAGCACGCAAGCCTGCTCGGGCTGCAGGATGGAAGCAGCTTGTGAAGCAGAGCTGTGCCATGTTTTTGCTGGCTCTGGCTGGCTTATGCTGAATGCTGTTCCACGCGCTGCCTGACTGCTCCCGGAGCTGCCACCCCTCATCCCATGGCCCAGCTCCTCCATCGCCTCCCAACGTGCCCCGTGCATCGGGGCACTCAGGTCAAAGAGCATCTGACGCCAGAAGCCTCCCAGTATTGCCAACACATGTGCTTTGATCTCCAGCCTCGCAGCGGCTGGTGTTCCTCCCCAACCCCGCTTATGGGGATCTGCAGGAGGACCTCGGCTTGGATTGGAATAAACAAACCTGTCCCTGACAGCTGCAGAGAAAAGCCTTGACAGCGGACCCCAAAGCATCCTCAAGGCCCAGAGCGCAAATTCACAGAACCCCCAAATGAGGGAGGTTTTCTTCTCCTTTAGCAATCTTGTAATTTTTAACACACTATCCTGATTTTTGGGGGTTGGATCTGATTCAGGAAAGTTTAAGGCTATCCAAAGCAGGTCACATGAACACAAGGGCACAGAGCCTTGCAACCAGCCTCCTTCATGAGCACCCCCAGCAAGCCAAAATCACGCTCCAGACTCTCCAAGAGATGCGCAGGACACCATTAAATCATTTTGGGCAGCACGGCTCCAAGGGGGCTACACTTGAGAACTGCTCTAACGCACAGGCAGCGCTTCACACCGTCATCCCGGCACCGCTAAAGATTGTGCCCCCAGCCTGCAACCTGCACACTGAATTTGGCAGGCTACAGGGTAAAAGGCATCGGCGACGTGGCTCTCCCCACACTCCCTCCTCCATCCCTCTGCTTTGCCTGAGCTCCTTCCTCCCGGAGCAGCTGTGGACCAGGTGAGCCGGCCCATGGGGAGGCTGGGCAAGGGGCTCACAGCCCGCCCCGTGACCCCACAGCTCCTCTCCCCCCTCCCCAATGCCTGCCCGCCTTTGAAGCCCAGCTAATGACAAAATGACATCCTGCTCCCTCCACCTCCCCCTGCCCGCTAACGGGGGGCCCCTCGCCTGACCTTAAGGTGTGATGGCTCCTCGGGTTCAAAGCAGAGAGAGGATGCTCGGAGCTGAGACCCAGCCAGCTACGGTGTCGCTGCCTTCGGTGAGGGGGCTGGCAGGGGGGGTTGAAGGGGCCATGGTGAGGAGCCCTGCATCACCCCACGCTTTGGCTCTCCCCTCCGACTGCTCCTTGCCACCTGGCTGAGAGGAAACTGGCCGTTTCACAGCCCCAGGGCTGACGACACTAATGGACGTTGCAAACCACCACCACATTTTTCCTTGCACTGCAGCCCTGAAAGACTCAAGAGAAGGCTGCTTTTCTCTGGCTCCTTTTTGCCAGCTGAAATGTTAGCAGATTCAATCACTACATTGGGAGTTTTTACCCGGAAATCAAGCCCTCTCCAGGCAATGGGCCACCACAGTTCCCTGTGCCACCAGAGTCTAAATACTTTATAAGGTCTAATTACTGATGCAGATGGGGCACGGATCCCTCCTCGGCAGTGTTTCAAAGAGGGATCAGATGAGAGATAGCTCTCTATTTGATATGTCATTAAATCAAGTTCCCCCTACCTGCTTCTCAACTCCAACACTGGCGAAGACAGATGAGACTATTTCTTAAAGTGTTTCCTATCTCCTCTTAAAAAAAAAAAACGCACCACCACAAAACTTTAACAAAGCCCTCCCAAGCTTTCCAAGCAGACAGGGAAAATATTTTTAATCTCTCCCTCTGCAGTTTAATATCAGCAATCAGTTACCATTGGCTCAGATTTACTTAACGGGATGTACAGCATGAACAAGCAACCGTCTACTGTTAGAAGCTGGGGATGCAAAAACTCCTTCACTGGCGGCTGCAACCTTCGTAAAGGCCATTAAGGGAGCTAGTCTGCCTAAATGCACATAATCAGCAAATTTATGGCCTGTTTCTTCTGTTCAGTGAGGAATTGGTAGAGGCAACAAAGATGTGTGATGCTGACAGCTTACAGGCAAGGCTGGTGTGGAAGCTCAGAAATACCGTCTGCCCAAACCTGCAACAGTTTGGTGTACAAATGTGCCACGCATCTCACGACAGCTCCATCACACACATACACAAAGCTGCCCGCTTCAATTTAATTGATTCCCCCAAGGGCTTTGGTATGGGTTTTATAGTGCATAACTAATACTGATAAGCAGGCGTGATAAGGTAGTGTTATTACCCAACTAATGGGTCACTTCATCCACAAATACTTTCTAATTTAATTGAAAACAGGAACACAAGCTGCAAGCAGTCAAAACCTCCGGTATCATCCGCACTAGCATTCCTGGTAGGTTTTTTGCTCTCCCCTTCCCACCTTCAGTAGCTGGTGAACCACGGCAGATGTCACAAAACCGTGTTTTGTGGCTACGGATTCACAGTTGAAGATCTCTGGATTCAATTCAGCCACGCAGCGAGGAAGTGCAGCTCCCAGGAACTTCAAAGAGAATTGCATCCATCACTTTCAGCAGGGCTGAATCGGCCTTGGCTTATACCTACCTCCCTAGGTTTGCCCTGGAAAGGAAATTCCTGGAATAACTTTCATGTGCTTAACCCTTCGGAAATGGTAGGCATTAATAAAGCCCCTCCTCAGCATCCGCTTGCCTGGCAGAGGTTGGAGGCCATCCACGTCTGATCGGCAGAGATGTTTGCCGGTCATTAGCAGAAAAACACACCTCCATATTTCCATTCTGCTGGAAAAGAGTGTATTTCCAGTCTCTCCTGAGGACATTCCTGAAGAGCACAGCTACCATTACACAAATTGCTTTAACGAGAGCCCGGCCGCCTCTAATAACAACTACGGGACCAGACAGAAATATCAGATCAACCTCTCAGTTACTGGGGTACTGGAGAAAAATGCAATGACTTCTAATTCACAGGAATAAAGTCTTTTCTCCATTTTCTCCATTTTCAGTTGGTCTAGCACTAGTCTTCCTCCTCGTGGGGAATTTTTGCCCATTCTTACCGATCCTGTGCTCAGTACCATGGGGTGCTACTGCGTTGCAATGCTCTAGCTTGGCTCACACTTGGAAATCAGACCAACGCTTATGGTTGGAACTGAGAATTATTGAAGTATTAGTGATTACATCTCCCCCTTGTGCCTGCAAACTCTGCGAGAGGCTACAAGCCCAAGTTCTGCCACTGTTTAACATCAGAAGATTTCTTTAACTGGGAGAGACAGACCCTTGAGCAAAACTGAGCCCAGGCTAGTGGCAGAGGGCAAGGGCTTGACGTGGTCTGAGTACCAGAGCATTGCTTGTGCCGTGGGTGGGCACATCAGCGGGCTCACACCATGAGGGCACACCTCATCCGTCAGAAAACACTGGGTTTTGCAAAGCTTTGAAAAGAAAATGCTTCCCAGTCTGTCTGTGAGTGTATTTCCCTTCATTAGCACCAAGATCAACTATTTAGCGGGAGGCGGCTAGGGGATAGCAAGACCAATCCAAACAGTTTTACTTAAATTCCATCTAAATGAACCCAGTTTTCTGGGCTTTTAGCAACGGAGGGATAATGTATGCCTATTAAAGAGCATGTCAAAGCCCCAGTCACACAGTCTGGGCATTCAGTTAAAGCGAAGGTCACAGATATGTGCCCTGGGGCCAGGGGGGAAAGGCTCAGAGGAAGAGGAGTGGCCATCTGGTCCCCCGCTTATGCAGAGGTCACTGCTTTCTGTCACCCCCCCTCTGTGGCCTCTGACTTCTAGGACTCAAAGAGGGAAAAAAAAAAAAAAGCCAGGCACGATGAAAGCGGGGCCCTGATGTGCTGAGACAACTTGCTAAAAGAGCTCTAACTAAAACCAGCCACATGCTCTGCACGGTTAAAGGGACAGTTCTCCCCTTCCCAGCGCCCGCTGCAACGCTGACTCCTGTGTGGGTGTGTTTGTCCACGCGTGGAAAATAGCTGCAATGAAATACCGAGCACGGTCAAAGCCTACCAAGCCATCAGCACTCCAGCAGCTGTAACGGGGGAGCCAGGATCCTGGTGTAATACACATGAATACAGCGGCAGGATGATCAGGCTGGAAAGCGAGGGGAAAAACAGAAGTACAGCCTGTTTGTAAAGCTCTCTGAAGTGCCAGATACTTGCACATGCCTGAAAATAAGATTGATGCTATTCATGCCCGGCGTGCTTGTTTCCTGCTTGGCAATGGCATGTGCACTGAATCGAATCCGCTAATTGTTCCGTCCGCACCACGATTTGCAAACTAGATCACTTAGGAGCCAAGAGAAAATAAATGAGGTGTTTATTAAAAGGAAGGCTGGTTTCATATTCTTCATAAAAGCAAAACAGCTCCAATTCTCAGCGCCGTCTCCAAACTGCCTTTCTGGTTGAGATGTGACTTCGAGCTGCTAGGGCTTTTATTCCTCCGGAGATACTCATTCAGCATTCAAAACAGAAAGGCATTATAGTAACTCTGCCATTTATTTTCAGAGTAAACAGGTTTCTTGTTCATTAATTACATGGGTCTTCAGACAACACACACAATTTCCCATTACCTGGAGTCTGTGCAGTTTGTTCCCTGCATGCCAGAACACTGTAGACTTTTTATCAAACAATTCTGCTTCATTTTAATCTGTGATTTATCTGAGGGCCCAGCATCGGTGCCTGAAGGGTATTGTTTAAGTAACAATACTGATGTACACATTCCCACATCAAATGTCAAGGGAGAAGGCGGCTGCTCCAGAGGATGCATGGACTCAAAGGAAATCATTAAAAGCCACTGGCCTGCAGAAACTAAATCGTATTCGAAAATAAAAACTAACAACAGACAGGAAGCTACTGGCAACCAGGCATGGCTTAGGAAAGCAGCTCTGGGGGGAATAGCTTGGTTTCCCCTTACAAACTCTCATCATGGCCCAGATTTCTTTTTTAGGCAGTGACAGACACAAATTTAAATTCCAGTTCATACACACAGCCCTGGTGCGTTGATCAGTGTCATTTGGATTTAACTCTCATTTTACCCCAAAATGCAGCGGCGTCACACCAGCGGCTATCCCTCTGAGGCAACAGCAAACCTGCCACCGCCCATGGATGGAGCCGGGATTTCACCAGCCTTCCTTGCAACCCCGGCAGCTTTGAAGCCACTGGAAATTAGTGCAGCCCCATCAAAAGCAACAACTCCAATTAAAAGCCGTTGAGAACCTTTCCGACTTTATATCCTAAATGTGTTCCTGTTAAAGCACACCCTCGAGCAAGCACAAATCAATCTTGGGAATGCCACAGTTTTGTGAAAATAGGCAAAAGAGATGCTTCATATTTGCTGACTCTTCCTATATTCACTCAAGAAAGAAGAAGTATTTATTCCTAGGATGTGATCTGCACCGCAATTGACTTACAAGCTACTTTTAAATTAAGGGAAGGGCACAGCGCTGTGTAAAAGGCTAATCAGCACAACACAGGGAGAAAGCAAACCATTAGTTTTGTCAGAATAATTTTTAAAAGAGCTAATAAAGCACGTTATCTCCATTATCTCATCCCTGCTCCTCAAAAAAAGGTCAACAGACGCTACTAACACGCCAAGGATGGAGGCAGCTTTCAAAAGGTGTTGTGTGAAGAGTCCTCAATCCAGCGGAGCAGTAAAGCACCTACACAATTTACAGCTGAGAGTAATGCCACCAAGTGTTGACTTTGTGGCTCAGATCCTAGAAAAAATAACTTTCTTGGAGACCCCAAGGAGACAGGTACTACAGCCCTCTGGAAACCCAAGCTGTGCATGTTCCTCAAAGGAGGTTGGATTGAAGCCTATGAAGGACAGTAGGGAAAAGAGCTGCTGGTTTTATTTTTTCAGTAACAGATCATGTTAACAAAGCCTTG
Organism: Pandion haliaetus; assembly: GCA_013401275.1. Taxonomy (NCBI): domain Eukaryota; kingdom Metazoa; phylum Chordata; class Aves; order Accipitriformes; family Pandionidae; genus Pandion; species Pandion haliaetus. The sequence goes on from VYZV01034341.1 coordinate 151,986, forward strand.
ATGCTATGAAGGTCCTCTGCAAACATGGGGAAGCAGTGCCAGGGAGGGGACCCAGGATGCTGGCAGGAACCCACACAGATGCCACTCTCCACAGTCACGTCTTCTCAATGAGCTTCCAGCCCTGGAAGTACCTGTTCTCCGAGGGAATGGGGCATTTTACGGAAGAATTTGAGGCAGGACTATGAGCCCCAGCAGCATCAGCTCTTTTCCTGCAGGAAGCCCAACAGCTTTGCAGATCTTCAGAAGCACAGGGCACAAAGCTGTTATCGCCAAGCTCTGGAGCTCTTCCCAACATGAAGTAGGTGCTATTTCCTTAGGAAACCAATACAGAGCAGAGGGAGAACGGGAGGATGCCCTCCTAATTTGACATCAAGCTAGGCACCACCAAACTTCACTAGCAGGCAACACTATAGCTGCTTTCATTTCACTGTTGTTTCACTGTGTTTTGTTCAAAATAAGACTGCATTTTACTTTACCAACCATCAGCAGAGCAGGTTCAGAGGTCCATGTTCCTGTCTCACTAATATGATGGTGCCTCCAGCAATTAGGAGTTGTCTCACAAGAGTGAATTAATATAGCTGGCACTGCCTGATCCGAGCCCAATTCAGGAAACATCCCACATAAGAACAGCGAAGTAACAAGCTCAGCCTGGCCTTAAAGGGTCTTCAGCCCACACCTTGGTGCTGTCCTGATTAGGGATGCTTTCCACAAACAATCACCACAGGAAAAAATGTCAACTTGCACCACCACCACCATTTTACTGTGAGCTGTGGGACTCTCCCAACTGAAGGACTGACAGCTCAAACCACTTGCACAACTCCCAGCTACTTCTTTTCCTTCTTCCCCAAGGCCAAGGCCATTTCTGTGCTTTAAGCCACCTCCAACGTGTTTTTGTGAGCCTGCACTTGCAGCCCACATGAAGTCCACCAGCTCTCCATGACCACAGCAACCTGCCAGGAACCAGCCTGGACTGCAAGGTCCCAGGGACACCCATTACTTTTCTAGCACTATGGGATTCTTGGTGATACCATGTCCAGAAAGCAATAGCATAACCAGAAATGCCGCTTATCACTCAACAATTGATAGACGTAGATATATGTTGAGTGGTTGCACTGTGAATTCAAAGAGCACCTCCAAGATAACTGGAAATGCAGCAGATCTCATGGATCTCCTCTCAAAACAATACAAAATACCAATGTCTTTAGGTAAAAAAGCATTTCCAGTGTACTTCAATAAGGAAGAGATAGAAGAATTAGATGCTAATCCATCTGCAAATATAATTAAACTCTGCAACACTAAGACTTCACTGTTAATTTAGTTGCACATCCATGTCATATGTGCAACAAATCAGAGACAGGCCTGTTAATTTACAACTTTACGTATAATATATTCAGAATGTCGCATAAAATGGCAGGAATACAGGCAGTTCCATCTAAAACCCTGCAGTTGGTAAATTAAATCTATCTGCAGCAAAGTAAATTGAAATACATACTGAACTTATTACTGTGTCTAGTTTAATATCTACAAATGGGTTGGATTTCTCCAGGTGAATATTAGCCATATGCAGTGAAAGAAATTTGGCTGTTTCCATCTCTCTGCTCACAATATTGTTCTCGTCCTGGAGGAGCTACTTAGCCCCAGCTGGCACTGGGGGTTTGGGGTGGATGGTGGGGGTGGAGTTGCCACCACACAAAAGTTACAAAATTTGACTGTCCTCCAAATATTAATAGGAATAAATATTGTATTTTCAAAACATAGCAGGTCTTGTCCTGCAAGATGTCAGACACACAACTGGAAAAATCAAGGTGTTTTGGTCCTTCACAGAAGCATTTAGATGTTTTCATACCCAGGGGACCATCAAACATGCACTCAGGAAGGTCAGGTATGTCCCACAGGATATTACAGCCGAGGCCTTAGGACACAATTCAGGGCTGAACAGAAATTTGAGGGGGAAGAAAATACTCATGTAAAACATTTTTTCCACCCAAGACAGTCTACAGGATCCCTTTGCTCCCAAGCCAGCAGACCCAAAGACGGTTGGACCGAACATCACTTTCTGACCAAGACACCCAACCTGAGCTGTGCAATGATTTCCTAACTTTCTTCAAAGAAAATCCAGACCAGCACATGAGACTGCGCTTGAATTTAATTTTCAGGAAAAAAAACATTCCCTTTTTCCACCCCCACCACACTACTCCTGCCTAACGGGCTTTATTTAAACAGGACTCACCAACAGCTCTCCCCCCACCCCCCTTAATACTTTCAATCCATAATGCCTGAAAGGCTCTTTCCCTGGACCTTGCACGGTTTATAGGGTTAATTGAATGCACACTGATCTACTAAGTGTCCATAAGAAGAAGCACCATTCTTTAAGATGTCATTTCTCCCCCCGGCCCCCTCCCCGGCCCCCCGGACAATGCTGCGGGGCTGTGCCCAGCCGGGCTTGGCCCCAGCAAGGTATTGTTCCTCGGCCGGGGGGGCCTTTGGAAAACAAAGCAAAACAAAAGAATCCCTGACATGCCTAAAAAAGGAGACTTCATGCCAGAGCTAACCTTTGAAGATTTATTCCCCGTTGCCCTTGTGACCCAATTCAACCTCCATTACTCAGGAATTCCCCAGACAAGCCCCGAAAGGCAGGGATGGAATTTCGGACTTTCTAACTCATTTGTTTGTGCAGGACAGGGTGGTCTGGCAACCCTGGCCAGACAGGGGACTCATGTGCTGGGAGAGGCTTTATATAAATATACATCTGTATTTATAGGTACTTTAGGTATTATATGTAATTATCATGACGATTCCCTCTCCCTCCGCTTAAAATTGCAAATCTCCACCTTGCACAATGCGAATGGATTGTAATAGGCTTTTGTGCAGTTGCTTCCCTCAAGCCTTAGAATTCACCGCCTACTTTTGGGGCTGGAAACTGGGGGGGGGGNAAGAGGGACTCATCTACATTATAAAACTGAAGCATGTTTCTCTTGAGAACATCTCTAGTGGGGTGAGAACTTGGGAAATGCTCAATTAGGACATCTGCGCCAAAACACCTCTTGCAACAAAGCCTTGGGAGGGCTGTGGGTTGAGCAGCATCCACGACATGCCGGGCTGAGCAGCCCTTAATGCAGGGCCATGGGAGATGCCCAGAGAGGTGCATCTATGCCTGGCAAAAAGTCAGAGAAACCCTAAAGGAAAGATGCAAGAGCCATAAAGTCAAGACAGACACACCCCCAGGAGCATTATCTCTGCATCACTCTTCTGTCTGCAGATGGCTTTCCCAACAACACCGGGGGGCTGGGGGAAGGAATCCAATTTAACACTAAAAACTTGGAGGAAATATCTTGGGAAGGAGTCATAAAAGTGTCACATGCTCCTAGTCTCATTAGTCCATCAAGGGATGTGTCCCCCCCACACCGTGCCGAAAGCAAGCCAAGCCGGAGAGCATGATTATCCCAGGTCCAATTCAAGCCTCCGAATGCCATCTCTCGCAGATCCCTGCCGAACACGGACTCTCTCTGGGGTCAAATGCCGCAGCCCCATGGGGTGATCGCAGCCCACAGGAGTGAGGTTGTTGCAGCCACTGAGGTCCGGGGCAGGAGCTGCACCCTCTTTGGAGGGTCCACTTTCTCTCCCTGCACAGTAATGTGCATGAACTTTTTGGCCCATGTTGTGCTCAGGGCTCACTAATCAGCCATGGTTACCCTTGGACCCTTCCTCCAGGACAGCAAGGCTTTAAGTGCATGCCGCAGGTGCTGGGAACAATGAGATCTCACAGTCTGGAGAAAGGGGAAAAAATTCTCTGCCCATGTGTAGCGATAGGTGACAAAACCTGGCTGGACAGAAAATAACCACCTGGCTCTCTAGCTGCCCACTGGCCATGTTCTGCAAAATTAGCTATAAGCTGCCTACAGAATTTCTCAGCTTGGGAAGAGCTCAGGCCAAGGCATCTCTGCCTCAAGCCAACATCTCCCAGGGTGGAGGGGGACCCCCCCAGGGGATGGTCCTTACTCCAGCCCCACTGCATTGCACTTGGTAGAGAAAAAGTAACACTGTTAGAGCTGCTGAACACCTCAGATATCAAGAAGCCAACAGAGGTTCATCTGCAGGAAACCTCAGATACATTTGTCTTGATGAGACAAGGTGCTCCACACTCCCACAGCATGAAATACACCACGGCTTCCCTCTTCCAAAAGGCGTGATCCTGCCTACCTACCTGGGCAGCGAGGCAGGAGCAGAGAGCGCTTGCAGGCCATCAAGCATGACATGAAAATATTCTGGGCCAAATGGAGTTTATACCCTGGCAAGATGTGCCTCTTTAGAGAGCAGGTAGCTCTTGCCTGCTTGCAGCACCATCTGACCTCACCAGCAGGCAAAATCCCTGCTCTCCACTTAGAGTGTCAGAAAGATTTCACCAGTTCTTGACACTCACAAACACAGAGCGTTTAATTGCTGAGGTTGGTTAAGTGCAATAATTAATGATCTTACCACCATTTGTATGTTAAAAAGCACTGGATTAGAATGGGACCTTTTGATGTCGGCTTTGAATGAGCTCGAATGACTCCAGCAGAGCAGGTCTGAATTCCTCTCTGGGCAGGGCACGCAGCCCCAACAAGAGACTGAAGACTTCCACGTTCCACATCAGCTCTGCAACAGAGCTCTGGACTCTTTCAGCGTGGTCCTAGCCCTCCTATTCCTCTGTGTTCCCTCTGAAAAATGACAGTGATAGCATTCACCTGCTTCGTCAGCCCTGCGAGAACTCCCTGGCTAATCCTGGCATAGTCCTTTGTAGATAGCTGTTCTCAGCTGGAGCTGTGCTGATACAGGCCAGCTGGAGGTCTGTCCCATTATGGGGTAGGTGTTGCTCGGGCCTGTGTTCAATACCTAGGAAACAGGCTTGAGAAATGAGGTTATGCACACAGCGTGGTGCTGCACGTGAACTAGTAAAAAGAGCTTTATTTCTGCCTAGTTGATGTAGCCCTGTGTGACTGGCTGATTACTCCATCTATATACAGTAAGGCTACAATGTAAATATGTCAGCATGGTGTCAAACAAACCTCAGAAGTAGTAACTACAAGGTGAGAGTCTGGAATGTAAAAACAATCCCATTTTTTGCTGGTATCTGCTAAGTACATCGGCTAAATGTCTAAACTGTTATAGGAAAGAGCTTCAAAGTGACCATTGCGTAGCACAGCACACATCTCAGATGTATGCAATGCAGCCCCATGCACCACACTAGCCAGGGAAAAGTTGTCTGCAAAATTCACTATATCGTTATCAAAATAATTTACCAAGTCTCAGCAGACATACTAGAAAGTCTCCTGGATTTCTTCTAAAACCATCAGCATTAAATCCCAGTTAGCCACACCACCAGAGCTAAAAAGCCCTGTGAACCCGAAATGTAGCAATGTCTCCCAAACAAACACAGGGTAGGCTGAAACACCCTCACTAAGCAAAACTCTATTAAACTCCTGACCCTTCTCATTAAGATAAATGAGGTCTGACTGTCACTTTACCTTGCCACCCTTTCACTTAAAACTGAGAAGGAAGCAGATGCTTAATTAGCATCCATCATGGGTGTTCACAGGTCTCGGTGTAAGGAGCAAGCAATCTGCTACTTCTTCTTAGAAATCCTGGGTGACATCCTCCATCCACCTGCAGTGACGCACGCTGCTGAAGTCCCTGGAGGGACAGAGGGACAAAACTCCAGGTGTGAAACTAGGGCTTTGCTAGGAGCCCATCTCTCACCTCCACGTCTCAAGGCAGCCAGACGCCCAAGCCAAACACCTACAGCTACAAGGTCTCTGTGATCTCTGTATCTGTGGATAAGCTTAAAGATTTTCTAGCTCTTAGCCAAGATAACTCACCCACTCCAGTTACAGACCCAGGAATGGAGAATTGTACAGTCAAAACCCCCATATGCTAATAGACGTGCATAAACTCCCATTAGCTGGGGAGAGGCTGGGTGGTGAATGAGCTAAATTGGCTGCATTACAAAGCACTTTCTTTGTTATTGCTTTCCTGCCATGGACTGCAAAATTTCTGAATCAAGGAGCACTGAAAGGTTCCAGGAGGAAAAAAAGAACAGAAAAAAAAAAAAACCCAAAACCTCAAACCAAAAAAAACCCTAAAAATACCCAGGGTTTAAGCCCCTCATTTGTGGGCCAGCAGCTACAAGGTGACTCTGACACAACCTATAGGACCCAAACAGTAAATGATGTTTATACATACGACTAGTGGAAAGCTCCAGTCTCTTTTCAACCCCACAAGGACAAGCTGGCTTTAACACAACCATGAGCTCCTCTGGTCCTTTTCCCTGTAGGAGAGAGATTCTCAGCTAGGAGGCAGAGGGAAGCAGTTTGCACTTATGCTAGCTTGGTCCAAGGACACAACTACATGAAAAGCCAGTCTCCCATAAGCTCTGTTCGCACCCCTTGTGCTTTCCTAACATTTTGCAGCACCCAGGGAAATCATAGAATCATTCAGGTTGGAAAAGACCTTTAAGTCCAACCGTAAGCCTAACACTGCCAAGTCCACCAGTAAACCATGTCCCTAAGCACCACATCTAAATGTCATTTAAATACCTTCAGGGATGCTGACTCAACCACTTCCCAAGCAGCCTGTTCCAATGCTTGACAACCCTTTCAGTGAAGAAATTTTTCCTAATATCATTTAAACCCTCCTTAGTAAATGGTCCTTTTGGGAACTGGTGCCAAGCCTGGTCTGTTTTCCCACTCAGACCCACATTTGTGAGGGTCAGCAGGCGTCACATCCTGCTCTGGTGTGCCAGACATCGGGATAATGGTCTGGCCTCCAGTGAGCTTCAGTTTCCTGTGCTTTTGTCATATCTCGCCATGGTCCACCTCGTCCCATAGTCTCTTTGGTCAAGTTGCTTTACCTGAAATACTGCAGCCGTCAAGAGCTACCCAGCTTCTCCAAGGAAGATAGGGAGAGACAAAAATATCCCTTGGAGAAAGCCAGGAGGAAAGGGACCCTGGAAGGAAGGCACCAGAGCAGTGCTGCAATCAGAGCCCAGAAGGACAAGAAGGTCATGCTGGCCACCATCTCATGCCACCTTCTACTGAGCCACAGCTGTATTGCTCCTGCGACAGGAATGCGAACCAGAGCTTGCATCTTCCAGCACTACTCACCCAAATCTCAGGGAGGAATTACTACAAGGAGCACTAATAAGGAATAAGAAATCCCCAAGGTGCCTAGATTGTCTAAATAAATCACGCTTCGAAGCGCTATTCAGCCATTCCTGTTCCCACCTGACAAGACACTCAGCGACTTTTCTCCAGTGAAAATACAGCAAGTCTCCAAGTGAGAAAGAGCAATAGATTAGACCCCTTAGGAAAAAGATAAAATGGACTATTGGCTGTTTAAGAGTCCTTGATTTGAGGAGGATGGGATTGTGGTTCAATTTTATCAGCTGCTCAATAGGTACATTTAATGAACTACATTGCTGGCGGTGTCTCGGCTCAGACAGGAATTAGCATTAAACCGGAGAAAACAAAGCAATTTGATGGAAAAACACATGACTGGAGCAAAGTGGGACAGGCACCACTTCAACCTCCACAATATCATGGAAATTTGCAGCTGAACCCATAAAAAAGTCCACAAATATCCTGGATTAAAAATTAAAAACCCCAAAAGTCACCTTTAAGCAATCCTCCATTTATTTCCCATTAAAAACTCCTGGTTGTGTAAATTGGATTCAAATGAACGTATTTACATTTGCAGTAGGAACCTTAAGTCAAGCTGTCAAAGTGTCACTCTGTCACTCATGTTTTCATTGCACCCCGTCACAACACAGAGACATTTCCCCCCCNGCGAATGAGTGGCAGGAAGGAAGGACGGCTGCTGGGAGGGTGTCTCGTAAGGATGCTGTAGTGGAAAAGTGTTATTTGCCTGTGAATTCTGGCACGCCGGGCTCTTATTGTCATTGGCTTTCAGCCAAGCACTGCCAGGACACAAAAAGTCAATTTATGTCAGGATTTTCATTGACTCACTACCCCTCGTTCCTCACATTTTTGGGGCAGCTTATTATGAAAGCTGGCACTGGCCATATGTAGAGTTTTCACGTAAGCGTTCATCCTAATTAACAGCATGCCAGGATGGAGAGGAAATTACAGCAGGCCAGGGTTGCGTTCACTGTGAAAAATAGTGTGTTATTAATCTGGGACAATCTATTTATGTCAAGGATTACACGACTCCTCATTTTCCTTAAAAAAAAGCCCACAGAGAAAAAAACAGTCTTTAAAACCAGTTTAGAGCCATAAAATCCCGCTCTTCTAAGTGAAGTTTCTGAAGGCAGTAACAATCTCCAGAATGAAAATAAATTCCAAGTTAAGACCAAGATTTACCACTTGAGGCTAAACATTCAAGGGAAAGCATCAGTAAGTTATTACTTTTCATTTCGTAATAGGATGCTAATGGTGCAGCAAAGATGAGGACTACATTTACATCAGTCCCTACACAAGGACAGGGCAACGATAAAGGACCTAACCCCATCTCTTCTGTTTCGTCCCCAGAAGAGCTCTTTCCAGGTTCTCTCCCCAGGCCTTTTGGGTAGCAGCTCCCAAAAGTTTTAGGACCAACTTTGGAAAACAAGCTGGAGTTGCACACGGGATGGTTAGAGGAGAGCAGCATTTTAGAGAGGACACCCATGCAACCCAAGGGCAGAAATTCATCTCCTTTTTGGCTACTACCTGATAGATATTCTTGCAGGACCAAGCAACGAAATAACTACAAACTGATACCACTCCTAAATGGAAGTCAGTGCTAACAAAGCTAGAGAAAAAAAAAAAAAAAGAGAGATTTGCAGCTCTGAGCACCAGTGACAAAGTATAGGAGCTGCTGATGGAAGGAAGAAACATCCAGCAGCCAGGCTGTGCACGCAGCCAATGGCATGGACAAGGTCCAGGTCAGCACACGGAGGCAAGAGGCCACAGCTTTTGCTCGGCCAGGCTCCCACCCTGCGGATCAGCAGGCCAGTCTCTGGAAACAGGGAGTGTGTCTTGCTTAGTCTGAGTAACATTACCTCTGGGAGGACAGCCGTGGAAATAAGGCACACTAATAGAAAGGCAAAGCAAACGATGGCAAAGCTGGCAAGTAATGCCACTTCCAGTAAGACACAGGAGATGGACTAACCCCTACAGACCATCCAGCCACGTGCACAGTTTAATCTGTAATGAGCGAGTACCGGGACGATGGGAGATCTCAGTTGCCTGCCATATACAGCTGTAGTGCTGGCCTTAATTCTTCCACCCATGTCTGGAAACCTCCCTGGGTTTGCAAACAGGCCCCTGTCTCTGGCAGGGAACAAGACTGCAGTCAAACAGCACTGAGAAGCACTTAAAAACATTGCCCAGCAGAAAACGAGGAATAACCCTGTGTCTGACCAACAGCACAAGAATTATATCAATACCCCGAAGGATGTGCCCGTCCTCCTAGCTATGCTGCTGCCTCTCAGGACCACGGTTTCACTAGCTCCCAGGAAAAATGCTACCAAAGCCAGAATTGCTAGGATGGGGTAAGATCTTCCAGCCCCTGCCTAGTTGCTTACTGTGCCAGAGCAGTCTGCTAGCTTTTCTGACCCCTATGCTGTGAAGAAAAGCTGGAAAACATGATGCCTACAGTATCTAAAAGCAGGAGACAACCCAAGATATCTCTTAGAAATCATCTCTAAGCCCAGATTCTGATTTTTAAACCTAGCTGCTCCCAATCCAGAGATGGAAGCACATCCCATGTACCAGAACATCCCATGTTTTACTAATCAGTATTAAAAATATAAAAAATACTTATTCCCAATACCCATGTCTTGCCCTTTTCTGTGAACCAGCTGGTTTGGACCCTGTCAGTGTCAGGAGACTGCATTAACCAGAGCTGATGTACTAACCCATCAATTCTGCACTCCTCTGAGATATTGCCTTCAAGCTCGTTATCCAAAGCCTAAATTGCAAAGAATTAGATACNAAAAATCGAATAAAATTCACAAGCCCACAATCTAATTAGGAAAAAAACTTCCAGTCCTGAAGCGTTTGTCAGTTTTTCATCTTGCAAAATGCATACTAATACCCTCTTCCCCTGCACGCTGCGTGGGACTGCCATTACGCTGCTTCCATAACATGCCAGAAGTGATCAGCATTAGGCCTTCCTAATGTGTCTCAGAAACAATAGCAATTACAGAGTCGTCCATTCATATCTAAAGGCTTACCAGACTACAACTTCCCTCAGGAGGCTAAAGACATTTCATCGAAGCAATTATATTTATGTAGCATTAAAGTACTTTCTTTTAAGCCACGGCAGTTACCTTTTTGCATTAGTAGCAGAGCAGTAACGAGGAGCCCTCTCACCTGATCCGAACTCCTCCAAGCATATTTTTTGCCTGTTTAAAGATTGCTAACACACACACCTTGGGGTTTTTGCTGCCTTATTTTTAATGTTATTACACTCCCTTACCCAAGAGATCTGACATGCAGATTGGAGCCCATTTACATGACAAGGGACCAGAACGGAAGAAGCTCATCAGTTTATTCAGCTCTCCCAGCTCTCATCATGTCATCAAGGACCTTGAGATGTCTGGCAATGCCATGAAGCCCCAACTTTCAGCGTTTCACAGTTCTGTCAACCTTAGCTCTCGTTATGTTAAAAGCGAGATGTTTTCAAGCTTTTTTTCTCCGTGAATCACAAATGCTAGAAACACGACCTAAGTGTATCGTAACAGCTAAAAGTCAATAGACGACCTAAAGGAACTAATAATTTGTTATTTTTTAATATCAAGAATTCAGAACAAGTGTTATGATTTTGGGAGAGGAAAGATAGCTCGAGTCAGGTTTTGAATGCTGGAAGCTGTCAATAGAGTACATTATTTATTTTCCACATTTTTTCCCCTTTTCCTACAGGAAGCCAAGCAGCTCTCTAGAAATACTCCACCTATGAATTTCACAGCATGCATTGAAAAAATGGAAACACAAAGCCTTGGCGTGACATCTCAAATCTCTGCCATTCAACAGCTGATCATATTTTCCCTTTGAGCTGCACCAGCTGCACCCCACCGGCACGCCTGACTTGCACGGGGCTGCCGGGAGGTGCCAGCGGCAAGTTCGGCACCCAGGATCCCAGCTTGAAAAGACATTTCCTTCAAAGCAAAGGCTGCACCTAGCTCTGAGACACAGGGGGTATTTTTTTAGTGCTTGAAGCACTAATAAGAGGAACAGATTCCTCGTGTTTGACCAACATTGCCTTGGATCTGGGTTCTCCATCTTGATTCCTGAGCTATTTGTGTTGGAGAGCAAGAGCTCCCACGACTCTGCACACTGGTGCTGCTCAGCTCTGGATCCCAAAAGGATCACTCAGTGCCTCGCCTGTCCTTTTTGGGTAGGAAACTAGCAGCCTGAATTTTGCAGCTGGCAAAGCATCTTGCAGGCACGAAACCTAACCCCATCCCTCCTGCCTCGCTGGGTCCTTCTGGGGATGCCGCAAGCTGGACTGGGGCTCCTGGCCGCCTTGCCACAGTGCGGCCAACCGTTGTACTGGCCTAAGGATGAACTTGTTGCCATGGCAGGAGTCGAAGCATGTGTTGCGCTGCTGGCATGGCGGCGAGCGGCAGCACGAAGCGCCGGCTGCTCCTCCACAACAGCTTTTTGTTGTTCCTTTCTCACCGAGGCAGCCCCACCACAGTGTGCCCATCCTCTCGCCACACTGGAGCAGCCTGGCAAAATCCAGCTGACCGGGAAACACAAGTAGCACCATGGCTGAGGGCCCAATATCGCATTTCTCTGCTGCAGACTTTGCCTCTTTCCTGCCTGCTGCAGGGCACAGCATGGGAAAGCAGACCCCACGGCACAAGGCGAGCCTCCCGCTGCAAAGACAGGACGTAAAGAGATGCCAAAGTTTTGAGGCATGAGATCTGTCCAATACAGAAAAGAAAATTTTAGGTGAGGGCAAATAGCATCCCTTGAAAAGGAGGTTGTCTCCCGCTAATGCATTTCCTCACTGTTGCTGGGATGTTTGTTGCAGGACGGGCTTAGCTCTGCTGCTAAGCTCCCCTACAGCTTTGATTAGCCTTGCTAAAACTAAGGGCATCTCTCATTCATACACTAATTAATGGCGGGCTCAGAAGAGGTTGGTATCCCTCATCGCTGCAGAATTTAACAAGGAGAAATACAAAGGTAGACTTAAAAATAAAAGCAATGCTCCTTCCTGAGCAGCGGTTTCAGTGCCTCAGAGATTACAAGGCAGTCCTGCTCTGCGTGTCAGCAAGCCTTTCCAAAATAATGAGCCTGCTTCCGTCCCAAGCAGCTCCTGTTGCACTGGAGAAATGAGCAGAAAGGTATTATGGGCTCACACTCACCAGATGGATGTCCTGCTTTGTTCTCCGCTTACAGAAAACCCTACACATACAGTTTGGATTATCTTCATTGTAATTCTAATCACCACCTCTCTGTAAGGGAGGGAGGGAGGAAGGGAGGGATCCTTGCCTCGGTCAGGAGAGCTAATTAAAAGTTGTGAGTCATCCAGACTTCTCCACACATTGGAAATTCTTTTGGAAGATCAGGTAATCTCTCATTCTTGGGGGAACCTAGTTAGCAAAAGAAAAATTAAGCAGGCTCCCCTTGGGCAGGGAGCTGTACAAGAACAAATCCCGTTTCCCCTGCGGGATGCAGTGGCGTGAATCACAGAGGTGCTTCAAACGTATGCAAACTACACTTTAAAACAGAAAGGCTTGTACGTGTTCCCCAGCACAGAAATGCAAACACCTCTTGTGTACCTGTACCCACGCTGGCTTTTAAAACTCGTTGTCCAAGAGGCTTTTGCATACGAGTATACGACGCAGGGACCTCTGTCTTCCCGCGAAAGAACTTCTGAACCCTCTGGCTGGTTCCCAGATGGTTGGGTGCAAGCTCAAAGGTCTCAGAAAAGCCAGACCCACAAGCCTCATGAAAATCAACAGCCAGCAGAGATGCGAGGTACACTGAGTGCCCCAAATCCTCAACACTGATTAGCTGCAGAGCAATCAGCGCCGAGCAGTACGCCCAGAAGGGAACCGACCGTGAACCTGCCTCCCCAGACCCACTGCAGTGGGAACAAGCTGCCGATGCTGATAACGAGCTCTGACAGCTTCAAGCGGGGTCAGGGCCCCTCACACCAGCGTGGTGCAGACAGTCTGCAGGCAATGGGTCCCCAAACCCAAAAGGGCTGGGAGGGGCTGGGGACCACCAATGTCTCCATCCCTGATTCCTGGAGATACAAGGGCATCAGGAGAGTTGCCCAAGGTCACACAGGATGGCAGTAGCGGAGCCAAGCTTCCCAAGGCATCAACCACCATGCTGTGTCGGCCAAAACCATCAAGTCTGGGTCCGTAAGACTAGCGCCCAGGCTCTGTATTTAGGATGTTGACCAGTGCCTGTCATTTAGAGGTGCTGGGCGCCTGCAAAGTCTGAGCCCTTGCAATGGTCTAGAGGACCCATGGGTTTTCCAAGGGACAAGGAAGCTGTTTTCTCTTTGGCTACCATAAAAAAAAAAAAAAAAGATGATTTTTATTGTCATCTTTCAAATGGCCAGTCCAGCATGCAAAGACTTTTTCTTCTCTCTCCCCTCCCTTTTTTTTTGAGAGAGAGAGAGTTCGAGCTGACCCCCTTGGGGCCCTGTCTCTCCTCTCCTCTCCCCCTGAGCATTAGGTTCACTAATGAAAGACGCACTCAGGACTTTCTCTCCCACCCCTTTACATTGCCATGGCAAACCATGGTGAGCTGGACATGGATGCTGCTCCAAGTAAACAAAGTGCCTCAGCAAGCCTCCTCACCTCGGACGGAGCCACCATGCTGGGGACCGAAGGGATGTGGCTGCATTGCTTGGCCATTCAGGGCAATGTCACCACAAAGAGCTCCGGATAAGAGCAAACCCCTGGACTGAGGCTGAACATCCCACTACCCTCTGGGGAAGATGCTGAGCTGTAGGGTGAAAGAAATGGTAATGGGCAAGCCACACCAAGGAACAAGGGAAAACAGGGGACTGCCCCTTCCACCTGATTGTTTTGGAGGTTTGCTCAGTACCATAAACCTGCCTGGATTCAAATCCATCTAGCCTTTGCTTCATGGGAATCCCTGGAGAACCCTCTTGGCAAAAGGATGCTCCAGTTGATGCTCCTACCTTTCTACCCAAGGCAAATCCAACAAAAAATAGACACGATTTTACCAAATCGATCTGCAAAATGGTTTTATTTAACCGGCACAGCCTTGGGACCTGGTCATTTGCCACCAGCTCACCCCAAATACACATAAGCTCTGACTTTTTGTGGTATGTAAAGACTTGGGCAAACCTGGATGGTGTTTCTTCAGTGTTCAGTGAAGACACGAACCCAGCTTGCACGTGCTTGGCTTTTCCTTGTCCCTCCTGCTGCATCCATGACATCCTCCTTGATGAGAAGTTCACTGTCCCCCCTTCCCTCTTTGACACCTCCTCCAAATCAGCGTTGCTCTACAGTCTCAGCAAAGCAGTTCAGTCCCTGGTAGGGCGAGCTACAGCCTGAGATGATGTCCTGGTTTCAGCTGGGATAGAGTTAATTGTCTTCCTAGCAGCCGGTACAGTGCTAAGCTTTGAGCTAGGTATGAGAGGAATGTTGATAACGCACTGATGTTTTCAGTTATTGCTCAGTAACGTTTAGTCTAAAGTCAAGGCTTTTCAGCCTTTGATGCCCAGCCAGCAAGAAAGCTGCAGGGGCACAAGAAGCTGGGAGGGAACACAGTCAGGGCAGCTGACCCAAAGTGACCAACGGAGTATTCCATACCATATGACGTTTTAGGAACTGCGGCGGGCGCGTTGTGGAGGAGGGATTTCCGGGTTGGTCGGTCGGCGGGTGGTGAGCAGTTGCATTGTGCATCACTTGTATATTCCAATCCTTTTATTATTATTGTTGTAATCTCATTAGTGTTATCATTATTAGGTTTTTTTTCTGTTCTATTAAACCGTTCTTATCTCAACCCACGAGTTCTACTTCTTTTCCCGATTTCCTCCCCATCCCACTGGGTGTGCTTAGTTGTTGGCCGGGGTTAAACCACGACAGATGAGGATGGGCATCATCCTGCCCAGAGAGATGGGCAGTAAATGCAATGCACTGCACTCAAAAGCCACCAGCCAATTTGCAGTGCAATGCTCCAAGATGAGCAACACGACTGAAGAAACACAGGCTCCTGCTCCTGGCCAAAAACATCTCACAGGGATCAACATAACTTGATCTGGCAAGTTTGCCCTTCCTGCCCTTCCTGGGCAGGGCAGGCAGGAAAACGCTTGGTTTTTCCTCGATGAATAAGCACAGACGGATCGATCAAATGCAGCGGAGTACAATGCTGCAGCTGAAGTATGCACACACTGAGCCTTTTCTGCTACCGCAACACCACCACTCATTTACACACCAGCAGCCTAAAACTATCTCTTTTGTACACCCAAATTGATCCTCACTCTTAATTAGTGCTCTCAGTTGCAGCAAAATTTCATTTGTTTCTTCCAAATGTGGCCTGATCCATTGTCCCTCTCCCATGACCTGTGAAAATTAGTCATTGAGCTCAGTGACAGTGGTAAGTGCGAAATGCAGCATCAAAGGGACATAATGGGGGCCTCTTAGGACTGACAAAAAACCACCATTAATCAAGGCATGCTCAAGAGGTGCCAACTTACTGAGGCATGTGAGCAGCGCCAGTCCCAAGTGCGGGCCCTCCTGCAGGAGGCTGGATGCAGACTGGATGTGCAGGCGCAGGAGAACTCCCCACCGCCCCGAGGACCGCAGCCTGCCCCAGGCAGGCGGGTGCGTGCGGGGAAGAGCAGCTACCCCAGCATCCCTGCTCTCTGGGCAGATGGTCTCGGCTCCGCAAGTCCCAAGGATTTGTCCACCTGCTTTCCAAAAGAGGTTATGGAGCCATGCTTTTCCAGGCAGCTGCTTGGTTTAGAGACTGGGGATGGAGACTGTCTCGTGATACCCAGTGCACTGCTTTAACTGCGTCCGTGGCCGCTACTACTGTCAGGAGCGATGTATGGGACACCACACCAGATCAGGAGGGAGATGTCAGCATCTCCATCTGTGTTTCCAGAGCTAACACGAGAGCCTGCAGGCTCCCAGAGCCAAGCACACAACGCTATCTGTCCAACAGCACTCTGCACCGACACCCTTGTGCAAGCCCAGGACCAAGCTAAGGGAGGAGGCACAAATGGCACAGACAGACAAGAGCGGTGCAGAAGCTGCAGCAAAATCACGCAGGGAATTATCCCAGGGATCGGGGCCTGAGAGCCCCATGGACAAACCTGCGTGGGTACAAAGCTAGGGCAGCCCTGCAGCTGGTGAGACAGCAGCGGGGCAGCGGAAAGGGTAAGGGACCAATGAGAGACTTTTAACATCAGAAAATCAAAGCAAAGAGGTAAATCTCTGCAAAATTCAAACCTCCGTAGCAAAGCAGTGTGTCTAAACCCTCTCCTGCAAATCCATGTCATTAAGCAGAATAACTTGGACTCGGCAAATCCAAACGACTCTCACTTTCAAGGTCCTGCATTCAGAAGCCCACAATGGAGAACAATGAGGTAGAGAAAAAGCCGAGGATCTTGACGCCGCATTCAGAAGGCCATCTGGTCCGGCCAGCACAGCCAGCGCTGGGAACGGGCAGCGTCGTGGGTTGAGATTTAATCTGAGCCACTTATTGAGTGACCTCAGGCGAATCGTTTGACCTCCTTTTGCCTCAGTCAACCCAACTGTAAAATTGGGTTTAAAGCAAGAACCTCTCTGAAAACCATATGCTGTGCCTAGGAATGGGAGCAAACTCCCTTCCCAGAAACGGGTCTGCTACGGTGGGTAGAGCCAAAACTGGAGCAGAAGAGGCGGTGCATGGAGCTAAGATCCAGCATCCCTTGGTGTCGGGGGGCTCCAGCCGACAGCTCTCCCAGGTCTCATCCTGCCAGCCCTGGGAAAGCAGCTTTAGCCCCCGTGCAGGGACTCACCCGTAAGAGGGGATTTGTGAGGTCTGCCCTTCCTCATGTCACTACTGCACCCAAGGCCCCAAACATTCAAAACAGGGTCCCCAAATCCCAATCTCATAGCGGGCAGGCTGCTGTGGGCAGGGATCAGCACAAAAGACACAACCCTGACACAATCAGGTACCTTTCTCTACAGCTTCTGTGCCCTTTTATTTATTTACATATTTTGCTGTTTTCAGTAACTGTAGGTTATAGCCATGACCAGAGCCTGGAGGCAAACACAGCAATGCTTTCCTTTACCTCACTGGTTACCCGTTAGATCAAGAGCATTGATCGCTCTGGTCAAGTGCCCCCGAAAATCAATTCCTACTCACAGCTTTGCCAATGAACGGTGGCAGAAAAGCAGCTCCTCTCACCTGGGCACCAGGCTTTCCCCAGCACCGTGCACCCTTCGCCTCTTGGCAGGCTTCTGGGGAAGCAAGGGTGCAAATGACACACCGTACCCAGCTAACATAGGTCCCCAATAAACACAAAATAGCCACTTGCCCCACCAAGGTGCTCACAAGGGTGTGCAAATGATGGCACTGACAGGATACCCACCCCGAGTTCAGAGAGGGGAAACTGAGTCACAGCTGGTGCATGGATGTTACTGGCCAGCTGGGACCCTTGTAGAATGAGAGTGAAAGCCACATACAACCATCACGCACCACCGTCCCGCTGCAAAAACAGCCGTATAACTAGTGGCATTACAAATCCTTAAGCTGAGACAAGCCTGAATAGATAAAGAGCTGCTCTAGGTGACAGCATCAGAGAGATCCTGGGGTGATGACTGCAAGTAGAAGACTAAGGTAGCAGAGACCTACCCTCCCGAGTAAAACAACAGAGGAGGGTGGCCGCACGCTTCAAGGAGAGGCTGGACAAAGCAGCAGCCAGAAGGACAAGCAGCGTCAAAGCACGTGAGGCTGGGCACCGTGCTGTCTCCACAGAGCTGCCCACACGGGTACCAGCATAGCATCACCCCATGTTAAAAAAGCAGGCAGCGAACTCGGGCGCAGCCTCACGCTGCAGGTGCAGGCTGCAGAAATGTCAGAACTTCCTCAGCTGTGCTCCAAGAGTTAATTGAGACAAATAACTCAACAGTGCTACCATTAATGAAATTCTTCTGATATATTTCCCCTGAGCTTTCTATAAATGACTAAGTGACATTACTGCCTGCAGTGCAAATCCCCTATATGAGAGATAACATTGCCAGAGCTAAGGTTGGCGCATCCACATTAGAAGCCTCGCGAAGAAGTGCAAGATGATATTTAAATAACTATCACACTGCTAAGAAATGAGCAGCCAAAAGAAATATGGTCTTATAATGTGCTCAAGTCTCAGGATGAATCCCGGCTGTTACATGCAGACACTGAAATGCAGTGGGTAGTAAGTAAGAAACTCTTTTAATCCCACAAATCTACTAAAATTCCCAGTCAAATTTCTCCGGTCTCCCACCGGTGACTCTTATATTTGTACATTTGTTTTGCAGCACACACAGGGCCAAATACTGCAATAGTACAGATGTGAGAGGTAGCATCACGTGAGCCAGCATGTCCTAGAGGCAGCCAAAAGAGCTGGTGAAGGGAAATAACCCACTCACCCATCATATCCATCCCCTGGAAACCTCTCACAGTCTTTTTGCTTTACTTAATTTCTTCTTCTTTCCTTTTTTTTCTTTAGTAATACCTCATGGATATTTTTCCCCTGAGACCCACTGCTACAAGCCCAGAACTTGCTCTGGGCTTACCAAGAACCATAAGCATTCAAAGCACAGACAATGAAGAAACATCACTGGCATCAGGACTGAGCCCTTCTACTTAGCATTTGAGAAGAAAGGCCATTAAATGCAAGCACAGCCACAACTGAAAAAATAAAAAAATCTCATTTGTGGATGGAGGAAACTTGGCATGCAACACCAGGGGTTAAACTGCAATAAAATGCAGACCATTAGCCAAAAGTTCCTGGGTGTAACAGGGCCATGTCTCCAGAGCCGCAAACCGACACCAGGGCACTTGCTTTAAAAGCATACCTTTACCTCCAGCACGTGTTTCGCACCACTAAAACATGTCATCGCAAAAGTATCCCACTTCCAACTGCAGAGACAGGTTGAATTGATCTAAGCACAAGCAATAGGTAAGGCTCTGCTGACAGTACACATGCTGTACGTGCACAAGAAAAACCAACAGCAAACCCACGTGTTTAAGGTCTGCCTTGATGTTTTGAGCTGAGACTCACAATCTGCATCCAAACAGTGGCATTGCCCAGGAAATAT
Organism: Pandion haliaetus; assembly: GCA_013401275.1. Lineage (NCBI taxonomy): Eukaryota > Metazoa > Chordata > Aves > Accipitriformes > Pandionidae > Pandion > Pandion haliaetus. Next base: position 171,250 of record VYZV01034341.1, read on the forward strand.
CTTGGTGACAACTTTGGTGCCACCTTATTTAAACTTTAATTTAAAATGCTAACTTCATAATGAGTGGAACAAAACTGTGTAAAAACATTTCCCACTCTAATCCTGGTTTGATCCCCCAGTATGGCCTTCTTTTGTAATTACATCCCTTTGTGATCTCACTCTAATGCCTTGTATTGTGACCCATAAAATAATCAGCCCCCTTTGTCTCTCCCTAATCCTTTTAGACTTCCTTCTTGTCTCTACACTCTTATAAATGCTGCCATTATTTGGGCTCAGCAGCTCTTCCCACCACCCCAGAGCCAGGAAAGGGGGCTGCAGGTTAAACCCTGAATATATTCTGGGCAGAGGAGCTGAAACGATGGGAAGATCTTCGCTGCTTTAAAAACCTCGCAGTTCCCAACCTCCTCCCCTAGCTGCAGAGCTTGGCAGGGAAAACAACTTGCAGGCATGCATATGCACCAGATCTCCCCCCTTTTTATATTTTGCAGATGACCTTGAGACCCTTGGCCTGGAGGTTGCAGCAGCCAGCATGTTTGCGGGGAGAACATCCTTGGCCCCAGGCTGGGCGAGAGGAGCTGCTGCTGCTGTCCGCAGGGATCAATGCAGAGAAGAGACATAGCATCTGCCTTGCCCAAGCTATCAATCCTGCCCTCCCGCCAGCAGGGTAAGTGAAATAGAAGGCCAGGCACAGTGGGATGGAGGAGCGGGATTTGGGGCGCGATGCAGAAGGGAAGGGGGTAAAGGAGCAGAGAGGGGCACAGGGATGTGTGCTGCTATGCTTGGCCACAAAACACTCCCTCCGCAGCAAGACACGATGAGGAAAGCATCTTTACAAGCTCAGATCTCTCCAGAGCTATTCTCAGGTCCCACAGTACTTCAAATATTGGGCAGGTCCATTCCACCAAACTTCAAGAAACCTCTTTGGCTCCAAGTTGCACAATTTACTTACTTTCCCTCTTTCCTTTTTTTTTTTTTTTAATAGCACCAGATCAAACAGGGAAAATTGCTACTCTCAGGCTGGATGCATGCAGAGCCTGATCCAATACCCAGTTTGATGGTGATTTCCAATTAGTGGTAACTGCTTGTTATTGAGTGATATAATCAATGGGTCTTACTCCACCGGCCGGGCTGTGATTTATGATGATGTGGAACCAGCTCCATCAAATTACAGCATCGGCAAAAAGGGCTGGAAATGCCATGAGACAACACGATCAGAGTCAAGTAAGGCCAAGTTAAGCAAAGGGTGGTAATGAGAAGGAAGGCAGCTAGCTGTGTTTTGGGGAGCTCACCTTCCAAAGGAGTGGACTCTAGCCATTACTATTGCTCAGAGGATATCTTCGTCTAGAGAGAGCAAAGGCATGAATCAGCTTCTGGCATGCACAAGGGAAATAAAGCTCCTCAGAGAGACCCGCGAAGACACAGCCAAGCAGCGCCTCCAGAGAACGCTCTGCCTACAAAACTGATTTTAATTAAGACGGCTCAGAGTCATGCAAAATTATAAAACTGTCATTAGGAGAAAGAAAAGATCTGTATTCAATAACCTGATCAGATTATAGAAACATGCTGCATTCCACAAGCTTTTAAACTAACACACCAGGGTTTGAACAGACGCAGAAACAGCAACCGAAAAAATTCCAACCAGCGTGTTAGGCAGAGGGGGGAAATGCCGAGCGCCTCTGCTCAACTCAGTCACGCATAGGCTTCTTGCACACTTGTTGTCAAAAGGAAGTTACACTACAAAAATATCATCTATGTGTTTAGCACCTGACCTGCCAATCCACAAACCAGCCAAGGTCCACTTCCCTCCACTGAATATCTTTGGTTAATAACGATGACATACAGAAATTCCCCTGAATTTTAATTAAGTAAATTTAATGAGTCAATTTTTAGGAGGAAGGATTTAAGAAGTGCCTGCTCTGTGGGGAAACTGCATGCACCTCAAACCCATCGGGGCCGCACGCACAGCAGCTGAGAGCAGCATATTCTTCCAGTTAAATTTTACTCAATGCCAAGTGTTGAAGTAAATTTGAAACATAAAAATATGATATCCAGCCCACATTTCCTGAATGCAAATATGTACATTCCTCCAAGCCAAGAAGATTATATTCCAAGCAATAATACAAAGCCAGGGTCTGTAACGGTGATATGAGACTAACAGCCTGCCTTTGAAGACAGCGAAAAGTGCAGCAGAGCTCTCGAGGGGCTCTGGTCTGTCAGATCCCTTTTATTCCTCAGTAGCACGGCCTTGATCAACTTTCAAGATTTTTGTTTGTGAAAGGTTTTTATTTCTCCTTTGCTTTTGTGTTCAGATGTCAGGCTCAGAGGGAAGAAGAGATCAGCATTGGGATGAGGTTTTACCCACCGGCAGTATTTACTCTGCTCTGCAAAGGTCTGCTTAGCGCTTGGGTTTTTTTTCCTTCCAGGCAGCCAGCACCCATTTCTTCGATGCAATTGTCCCATCATCTGTAAAATGGGGATAATTACCCTCCTCCTTTGTTTGACTTGCTTATCAGAACTCGGGGCAAGGAAAATCACTGTTACTTGTGTGTAACCACCCGGAGACATGGGGGCTCGAAGGTACAACTGTGATTCATTCTTAGGAGATTTCATCTACGTTTAAGCCGAGTCCTAAGTGCAAGTATATGCCCCTGCGGTTCAGACACAGTGGGGGACCTCGCCCTGAGCAGCAGGTTACATTTGCCCACAACATTCCATTTTATTCCCATTATCCGCAGGCACCTGTGGCATCGAGGCCAGGTGCCCCCCGTTTTGTGCTGGCTTCACCCAGACCCCTTCTCAGGGCTGGCAAGAAACCAAGCCTGAAGCCAGAATAGAGTCCAGAGCATTTACAATGTGATCCCTTTTTCATTTTGATTCACATGAAACTATGGCTACAAAAGGAAATGCTATTCAGGGACACACAGCACATCACATACATATTGATGTAGGAGCCAAGATAACAGTGTTTATTGACAAGCCACTATCCCAAAGGTAATTCCTCCGGCTCTCGTGTCTCCTGTTTACAGGTCCAAGAAGTTTGACATTGTGCTCGTGCGTCAGCCAGCTCCCAGCTCATAAATGCCAGAGCTGTTCACCAAAAGTGCTCCAAGGTTTAGCACCACAAGACTGACAAGTTTGAGATCCAGCTGCTAATCTGGCACAGACCCAAAGCCCTTGGCTCCTGGACAATGTCACTTCTTACACTACTGAAAAGCTAGGTTTGCAGATGGCCACTTCATGCGCTCAGGAATTGTTATACACAAGGGCTGGAGTGTTCCCTTGGTGTGCTGCCAGCCGGCCCCTGCGCTGTGGGGAGCGGGCAGCAATGCTCCAAAAGGCCCCCCAGTTTGGGGAGTGCAGCCAGGGGACCTCAGCCCCAGACTTTGCTGTAGACTTTGCCGTAGACTTTTCCTGCTTTGCACCAAAAAAATCACAGTGTAATTTGCAAACGCAGCAGAAGCGGGGAGTAAGTGGCTTGCACAGAAAGAAGAGCGGTAGCGGTCTCCCAAACCAGTCGGAGAACCCTTCAGTAGAACTTATTTAACAAACCAGCATTCGGCCGGGTCTCAGGGCCGTGCCAGACACCTGTCCTCACACCCATATATAAATTACACCCAGCAGCGACTTCTGATTGAATGCAAAAAGGATTAGCGGCTGCACCCCTAGAGCCTGCAAGACAGTCTGTGGGCAAAGTTGGCCACCAACACAACAGGGACAGAAACCACCACGACACCTGAGCTCTGCCATCAGTCCTGGGACAAACACAAACCAGCAACCAGAGCTGACAAGGGGGAACCCAGCTGCCTGCATGGCAGGAGAGCCAGCAGGACCAACCATTCTAGCCATGGCAATGCAACGGGCTAAGCCGGGTACTGTGCCGGGCTGGAGTCACAGGCTGCTCTGTAATTCTTCCTCCCCACCTTTAAATTTCATTCCCTTGCTGACATTTTTGTCTCTCTCCTCCTCCCGGCTCCCCCACCAGACAATCTGTCTGGTGTTGTTAGCCTTGCCCCCAAAGGCACTGCCACGCCAGGTAGTAAGTAAGACCTTGCTGCCTCCACGCTGCCTGCCTTAAATAACAAAATGAAAGAAACCATGACCTTCAGAAGGTCTTTGCCTATGGTTTGGAAAGTGCTGCCTGCCAAGGAGAGCCCAGCTGTGCTGCACAGCAAAAGGGCTTCCAAACCCACTGCAGGAGATACACGAACTACAGACTACTTCACCGCATGACTTTAATGTAACTTACCCCTCCGAGACAGGGAATTTACTGCTAGAAGGGGGCTTTTAGTTTTCTCCCTGAGAAGGCTGATTAGCTCTCCTTTCACACCTGGACAGCTACACAGATTAGATGCCTGCCAGATCCCCACACTAGCTCCAGTTTCTTTTTTCTCTTCCCCCTCTTTAATCCTCCCTCCCTGAACACCCAGCACCCACCACGCTGCCCTCCTGCTTCCCGGCAAAGCCAGTGCCCCTTGTGGGATTTCCCCACGAGGTGCGGGTGGGATGATGCCTGTACTTACTCGCTGCCTGAATCTTCGCCTTCCGGCTCACCACCAGCCCATAGTGGTTTTGCGCCATGCAATCATACTCGCCTTCATCCGAGGACCCATCTCCCCGGACCCTCTGGAAGCGGGAGACATAGAGCGACCCGTTGGCCAACATAAAGGCATTCTCGCTATCCACGATCATCACGCCATTTTTCCGCCACGTGATTGTGATCGGCTGGATGCCCTCCACCTGGCAGTAGAGGATCAAGGGTTGCTCCTGCACAGCTATGTCATCGCTAGGCTCCACGACGAATGCCAGCTCGGAGGAATGGCCAAAATCTAAAATGAAGAGAGAAGGACAGAGTCAGCAGTGTGCCCACAAGAAGCAGCAAAAGTCAACTGCTACAGCAGCTAACGGGATGATGAAAACATTTGGGATGGAGCGGGCTACAATAGGACTACAGGGTGCAAGTGTTTCAGAGAAACACGAAACCCGTGGGCATGCTTTGCCTCCCAAGGCTTTGCTATCAAAATCTCGGGATGCAGTTTCCAAAGGCACAAGCACAGGCACCGACCTTCGAGGTTGCCATTGGATGGCAACTCCAGCGATGGGGACGGGCAGGCACACCCCTCCAGTGGCTTGCCAAACCCCAGCTCCAATTCATATCCCCCTGCAGATTGCCTCTTCCCCACCCTTTGCAGGGGTGCAGCAACAGGCAATAAAAACCTGCACAAGCATGGGGTATCAGCCATTCCCACCCCAGAAGCAGAAGTTTACACCAGTTCAAGAAATCCGCTCCTCTCCCCCATGTAAGCAGGCAGAGAGGGGGCTGTGCCTTGCCCCAGACCCCTTTGCAGCACAGCCGGCGGTTGTGAAGGGGGTGAAGAGGGAGATCGGCAGCTCCCGATTCAGACCATATTGCCACAGCGGTGCATCTTCGCGACACTTCTCCCACTTGGCAGACCAGGAGGCTGTTTGCCTCTCACACGTAACACCATGCCCTTCTGTCTCTTTGGTATCTCTCTCACGCTGTAACAGGCAAAGGATGGTGCTATTCAACCCTTAATGAAGAGCAAGTTAAGCACCGAAATACAAATGCACAACGTTCTGGCTCAGTGACACAAAAGGTTTCTTGCAAAGCAATTACGCTAAACGATGTCCATGAGAGATAAGTTATTGCAGAATTTGTACCAACAATAGGCAAACCCTCGCTTCCCATCATACAGATACATCCTAATTTACTTCTTTTGCCAACAGAACGTTTAAACACTCTTTGGCATGTTATGCTTCACTTGGTCCAGCACACCTTTTGAGGGTATAATTTGCCATACAGTCATGATTAGATGCTACAGAAGATGACAGAAATAGAGCTATTGTTTAAAGATTAGCCCAAAATTCATGCTGACATGAAAGACAAAAAAGCAACCAAGAAACAGGAGTCCTATAAATATTTGAAGGGTGTAAATGCAGGGATGGAGGTGCATATTTTTTATTTTAAAGAAGAGCAATGGAGAAGAAATTCAAGCAGAGTAAGAAAACTACAATTTCATCTGAAGACAGGGAAAGCCTTTCTAACAGTTTTCTTGTGCAATGGCCCCTCAATGAGTGGAGGTTTCCAGCTAATCAAACCTGTGATACAGCTTCTCCCCTCTTTCATGGGCTCAGGGGGACCGACTCCACAGCTGCTTGCAGAATTGGGACGCACACGGACAATTTCTCTTGGCAAACACCAGCCACAGCACAGTCTTTGTAACATCTGTCCCTAATACAGAACCCACCAAAGACAGGATCCCACCGCACTAGGCTCGAAAACAGAGTGGAGGGCAGATCATTAATTCGTGGTAAAAATAAAAGAGACGAGAAGAGACAGTTATCCTAAAGAAAATGAAGGAAAAAAAAGTCTGCCTTTTCTGCTCTGCAAACCCAGTGAGATTTTTTTCTTTCTTTCTGTAAATCCCCATTGCTTTCTACGGCAACTTAAATTGGATTATGGGGGATAAACATTGAGTGCAACCTGAGCCGAGGCAGATGGACGGAGCAGACAAAGAAGGCAGGGGTAGTGCATGGCAGGTCAAAGGTACTGCTGTCAAGGTATGAATGTGTGCAGGGAATGGACAAACTCTGCTTAGTGACAGACACCTAAAACACACACTTTATTAACCCATTAAGTCTTAAAATGTCAGGCTAGCTCCAGCCATCTCAGTGATCTATAGCTCGCTGTGACTTCTTTTTTATGAGATAGCCCTGGGGTCCTCTCAGCAAGTTAGACTACAACCAGCACAAACCCATCAATTATTTTTTTTTTGTGAAAATTAAGGAATTAGATGAATGCTCCGCATTTTTCTGCAAAGTGGCCAGAGCCTCAACAGCACCTACCATGCTGGGGCCCCATTCCCTTCATGGGCACTCCAGGGAGTTAGGTAGGATAAGGACCCTCATGTCCTGACACTGAACTGAGCGGGCCTTCTGACTCCAGAAAGATTGAACAAGACTTCAGGATTTAGCCTAACAGACAATCAGAAAAAATCCCTAATGAAATAAATGTCCCACCTTCCCCCAGCTCCCCTGTACTCTTAGATAAAACAGCTGATTATTATATGTACAATAAAGGAAAGAATCAACATAATTACATGCCCTTCCCACAATAGCTGTCATTATAATAACCATCATTAAGGCCTGTGATTGGAGATAATCATGTTTACCTCCATAAACATTCGGTCTGTGTCCTAACTCCAGGCTGCTCAAGCAGCAGAAGTGATGACACTCATAATTAGGGCTGGTGCCCTCAGACACACGCTGGGGTGGGGACAGGCCCTGGCTGGTTCTAGGATCTCCTCAGGATGTAGTCAAGAGCAGAACTGTGCCTCAAGCTGTGACACTGTGCAATGGACAGTGTGCAACTGGTTTGTAATCTACACATACCTCGCGGTGTCCAGAAAAAAAAAATTCCTCCTCAATGGCTGCTTTTATCATGGGATGCTTTTTCAACCTTGAAGAAATCCCGCTGACACTTTCAAGAGGCTTCAGGGCCAGGTGACCAACTAACCAGATGCAGGGAGAGAAGCAAGCCCACCCCATCTGGGGATCTGGGAGAAGCCAAGCTCTATCTTTCACCCCGACATGGGCTTTCAGTGCAAACTCAGGCAAAAATCTCTCTTCTCCCAAGATACTTAGATGCTGAAAGATGCAGAGATGCATCTCCTGCTCTTCAGAAGTCCGTACGCCTTTCCCTGGCACCATGGGCACATTAGACATCCTAAAGCTGCCTATCTGCATCATTAAAGAGACAGATCTGAAATTGCCTTAAAAAAAAAAAGCTTTGGTCCTCAAGGGCCTCAGTATCCCACTCTGCAAAAACCACAGACTCGTGTCTTTTATGGGGTAAATGTCTGAGTCTCGCAAAAAGGTAAGTCATTGGTGGCACAGTCAGCAAGAACCAAGCTGGCAAGCTGACCCGAGCGTGTTTCTGCACCATCATGGCACTGCAGCCCAGCAGGTCCCGGGCACACAGAAAGCTCTGAGGAAGTGGCCATGGGCTCTTCTCCAGCCAAAGGTCACCTTGAAGCCAGCCCCATTCCCTATGGCCCACAGCCTCATGGCCTAATCTGGGGGGACAGAGTGGGCTTGGTGAGAAGGGTACCCCTTTCAATGCTATGCCTCTACAGGCCATCATGTTCCTGCAGATTTTCTCAAAAAAGAATGAGGCCCTGGGATGCTGCACACCATCAGGAACAGATATGAGAAACTGGCCCACAAACAGCCCAACCTAAGATTGTCATGGTTTAACCCCAGCTGGCAGCTAAGCATTACGCAGCCACTCGCTCACTTCCTCCTCACCAAGTGGGATGGGGGAGAGAATTGAAAAAAAAGTAAAACTCACAGGTTGAGATAAAGACAGCTTAATAGGACAGAAAGGAAGAAAATAATAATAATTTAAAATTTACAATAATAATAATAAAAGAATTGGAATATACAAACCAAGTGATGCACAATTCAATTGCTCACCAGTTGCCAACCGATGCCCAGTTAGTTTCCGAGCAGCGAACCCCCCCCCAGCCCCACTCCCCCCAGTTTATATACTGGGCATGACGTCACATGGTATGGAATACCCCTCTGGCCAGTTTGGGTCAGCTGTCCTGGCTCTGTCCCCTCCCAACTTCTTGTGCCCCTCCAGCCTTCTTGCTGGCTGGGCATGAGAAGCTGAAAAATCCTTGACTGAGTCTAAACACTACTTAGCAACAACTGAAAACATCAGTGTGTTATCAACATTATTCTCATACTAAATCCAAAACACAGCACTACACCAGCTACTGGAAAGAAAATTAACTCTATCCCAGCTGAAACCAAAGATCCACGTGGCCAATGCACAGCTGCTCTGGAGAGAACTGAGTGTGAGGCACAGTAGAAACCGGGCACCTTACCTCTTCATCCCTTTATAAATACCCCCCTTCATCCATTTCGCTGTAACCACAGGATTACTTGCATTAAAAATGGTTCTCAAGGACCAGGCTTCTAACGGGGACATTGTGATTCCACCTTCCAAGATCGGCACTGTGGGGCTCCAGGACCCGAAGGCGGACTCTGAACACAGAGCCCTGCCTCCCTTGGATGCTCAGGATGAGAGACAAAGGGACAGGGACATTCACAGAGGAATCTCCGTGGCGGGACAAGAAGGCTCCCGGTGTTTGCTCTAGAGGTCAGCTCAGGCAGGCAAGCGGGAGAGCACATACAAAGCAAGGAGTTAACGGGGGAACAGGGGAAGCCAACTCCGTCAGCATAAATAACTGATTGTAGTTAGCAGTGAGGCACAGAAACGGTGCTGCAAAGTTGGAAGTAAATGACACTCTGAAGGCACATGGAAACAGTAAAAGTTCAATTAAGAGGGACACAGAGGAAATCGCCAAGGCCGTGCACATTCACTCGGGGAGTCTGAAAGCTCCATCCCTCTCCAACGGCTGGTTGCATATCCAAACCCAGCTCATCCCACACAACGTCCCGGTACCTCCCGAAACGGACTGTGAAGCAGCATGGCTCACAGCCACTCGCTGCTCGAGGCAGAAACTGTAAAACTCGGCTCAAAGCAGCTTGAATTTGTAGTTAAGAGGCAGGGGTTTACGCAGGCTGCTGAACAGACTGCTTGTCTCAACACCGGCTGGCTGCGCCGGGGAACGCGCAAGGGAAAATTGCTTTGCTTTCTGCAAAAGGATGGAGGGAGGAAGCGTTATTAGCTCTGACATAAAGACCACAAGAAAATTATTGGAATCCTCATTCTACAAGTCTCCTTTTGAGAAACATTTACCATCTCCCTGAGCAATACAATATGTGACTATATGTGCAAATATTTAACAAAAACTACTTCCCCTATTGATCAAGCAGACAGGCATACTCAGAGAAACCAATTAGCACTTGTGCTTTTGAACCAAGAGATTTATTTAGTGCTGAGAGAAAGAACTTCAAATTAATGGGAAGCTTAAAAGACACTTTGAAGTACATTTTAAAAAAAATAAGTTTAATTATTTTTTACTTGACACTGTGATTCATGTTCAAAGCTTTGAAAGAACTTGTTCATACCCTAGCATTGTCCTTTTCCATTTGGGAAACACGATTTTGGCTTTCCTTCCTGTGCTTCTGAAAAATACAGCAGCTAATCTCACCGCTCTAATTAGCGGTGACATCCATCGCAAAGGACCTCAGTCTCATCACAGCTCATCCTCCTGGTCCCTGTCCAGACCCACAGCCAGCAGGTCCACCCCTGCCCCGGGAGCACATGGTCCTGACAGATGAAGCCCGTATTATTACTCCCGTTCTAGAGAGGGAACATTAATCACAGCGAGATGAAATGACCTGCCAAGGGCCCGGTTTGAGCTCATGGCAAGGCGAGATATTGCAGGAGCAGTCAGGTCCACCCTCCTCTTCCCGGAGCAGCATCATCAGGAACACCAGCAGGGAGACCGAGGCAGCCCCAGCTCCTCTCTCTCATCACACCATCAGCATGACATCCACCTGCAAACTGCCTCTCACAAGCAGAAATTTGCCCTCTCCCAATTTACCGTGTTTGTTCCTGGCATAACACAGCATAAATCAGCAGCAACCCACTGGTGAGCCTTACCACCACCAGAGACAGCCACTCCGGTCCTCCTTCAATAAAGCCAAAAGAAGATGCCCCTGGAGTCCCGCGAGCCCAGGACCAGAGGGTTTTATAGTGGGATGCAGGTGAGTATTAGGGCCAAAAACCTGGATGCAGGTTGGGACAGCCCTACAAAAAATGGCTCCTGTTTTTTCAGTGGTGTTTTGGGTTTTTTTTAAATTCTTCTGCAAATGGGAGGATATGGAAAGAAGAGATACCTGGACATGAAAGATGTTCTCCATCAGATTATAGCAGGTTTCAGGCTGATGAAATTGGCAGCCTAAAAATCCAGCTGGTGCCCCTTTAAATCTCCTTGAGGCTGACCCAGACCCTAAGGAGAAAAGCACTACACTGCAGTAAAGTGCAAATTGGCTCTTTAGGGCATCCAGAAAAATTTACATTTAAAGAAGAGGTGAATAGGCTGTAACAGGCCCAACATCTTGCTGGCAGTAAAGTTTACTAGCTCAGAATTTTTTATGCCCTTTCCTTTCAGACGGGAGGTTACATAAAGCGATTTTTCCATCAGGGCGCATAAACCACATCCACTCATTAAGTGATTGCAGGAGGTCTCTGCCGAGGATAACACGACCTCTTAGCCACCTGATGCGGAGCCCAGAGACATGCCCAGCATCGCTGCCCTCAGCGGGGAGACAGATTTTAGCTAAGAAAGGCAAACACAGCCCAAAGAGCCAGAGAAGTGGCCCCAAATAATTTTCAGATGTTCAAGACCAGACTGGGCAAATCCCAGGAGGTCGCTTGTTAAACACGGTGTGGAAGCTGGAAGCGTTCACAGCACAAAGACCCTTTCCAGGACAAGCTCCGTCATGGGCTCCCCCATCTCTGAAGAAAGCAGGGTGAAACCTGTTGGTATAGCTGGAAAGGGCAAAAACCGTTTTTGAGTTAATTGCCCACAGTAGCTCCATCCACAGTGAGGCATCCAGAGAGCATAGGAGCAAGCCGAGCGTAGGATGTGTTGCTGTTTGCATTCCCCAGGTGTTTCGCAGCCCTGACCAGATCACAGCCTCACCTCAGAGGGCATCAGCGATACAAACGTGGAGCAGGAAACAACTGCGCACGAGAGGACGGCGAAGGCAGCAGCCAAGGCGGGAAACGCTGTGCTCAGAGCTGGGGGTCCCTCCAGGCTTCAGCCCCCAAGGCTGCTCTGACGCAGAATGAGGGAAGAGCTGGTTTCAGCCCCCAAGGCTGCTCTGACGCAGAATGAGGGAAGAGCTGGTTTCAGCCCCTGACTCCGCAAGAAAGCAGCAGGGAGGTGGCTGTCCCCATGGCCGGTGCCTTGCACAGACCCGGCAGGGAACGGACTGGCCACACAGTGGGTGACGGTGCCCATGGACCAGAGACACGTTGGCTGGGAGGAGCGCGATGGCTTGAGGCTGCCGAGAGCACCGCAAGCACCCTGGCATCACGGTGCCAAAAACCACTGGCCAGCACAGCCCCGTCACCCAGCCCTTGAAATTCAGCTTGAGTATTGGCAGGCAGGACTGGATGGTGTGCAAGGAAAGGAAAGGCAAGGTCCTTCTGGAGGAAGTGAAGTTTCTGTGCACATGAAAACCTTTGAAACTCTTAATCGCATCCAGGGGATTCAAAGCAAACGCAGCACCCTCTCCTCCCTGCCATCCCCTCTGCCTTATCACCTCCCATCCTGAAATTCAGGATGGAGGAAGGCATCATCTCGCTCCTCTCAAGGAGCTGAGCACTGCACCGATCCTTGCTTGTCCAAAACCAGAGCCATTTTAACGAAACACTAGCTCTCCTCTTCCTTTTCACGTACTCTCAGGTTTCAGCAGCAAAGATCCTTTTGCAAAAGCATCTTCACAACTCGGCAGAATCACCTACCACAACCCGCATCCTCCTGACCTGCCGTGAGCTTCATCAACACCATCACATGCACAAGAACAAAAAAAAAAAAAAAAAAAAAAANAAAAAAAAGGCAGCAAATCCTTGACTCTGCTCTGAAACTCTGGTTTTAAATTACCAACGCAGAAGCGGGTCTGGGTTGTTAAGTGACTGGGCTCCTCTCGAGTGGAGGGTGCGATACAACAGTGACATTTGATATAATAGCAAGGCCAGATCAGTATGCTGTGTGCTTTTCTCAGTATGCTCGCCTATTTGCCTCTCTCTTCTCTTAAAGTGCAATTATTGACATGTTCGCCTCCTTAACCATCAGTTTTATATGCTTGCCAATGACTCCTGAACATGTGTAAACAATTATTTTTATTTTCTTGCAAAACCAAAATGTTGCATATTCTTTTGGATAAACGGGCTTGGGTAGATTTTCATGAGCCCTACTACATAATTTATTAGTTTCTAAACTCTGTAAAACTAAAAGCTCCAGTAAAGTTCAAATAAGTTTGTGATTTCAAGGTAATTTTGATCGGACTATTCCTGTTCCTGCCCAACATTATTCAGTTGATTTAAATGGGAATTCTTAATCTGCAGAGGGGGGCTCCTGCATTGTTTTCTTAGATCAAATAAAAGGACAATATCCAGGGTCAGAAGCCCAGGAGCTGAAGCAAGAAATACAGGGTGGGGGGGAAAAGGGGTCACAGAAGAAAGCATCTTCTGTCCCAGATCTGTTGCAGGCTGCAAAAGAAAGTACATGGTCTGCTCAAACGTGCACTGGATCAGCTCGCTGCTTTGGGGGGAAAAGCCGGGCGCCAGCATCAGCTTCACATGAGCTCCACTGCGTGCTGCTCCCCGTGCCACAGCCCTGCATCGGGGCCCCATCCAGCTCCCACCAGAGCCAGTGCTGGATCCTAATGCTGCAGCAAGGCTTGAGAGCCAGGTCCAGCCACCCCAGTGCAGGGCAGAAAGATGTTTCAAGGCAGCAGGATGGGGAGGTGCTGGGAGAGCGGTGTCCCAAGGGTTTGCAAAACGAGGGGCTGGCATTTCACAGAGTCGCTGCTTGGCACTTCACGTGCTGCGACGTGGGACTCTCCAGAAACAAGAAAATTGGAGAAAGAAAAGTTCAGACAGACAGAAAAGAGGGAGAGAGACGTTCTCATTTGCGCACATAAAATGAGAGCAGTTTTGCAGCTCTTCCCCAGGCAGTAATGCTCCCGAGCTGCTCCACGCTGGCCCATGCCGGGCTGATTGCACCAGGGTATGTGGGCCAAAACTGGGATTGAGCAGGAAGGAGAGAAGCAGGGAACTGGGCTGTAATCTTGGATCTTGGACCCTCTGCCAGCTCCTAAGCGAGCGTGGAAGCTTGGGCTGTGCAAGGTCCAGAGCCTGACAGGTAATAAGAAGAGGTGCAATTAGGCTAGCTTAGAATTTCTAACTCCCTCTGTGGGGGGTGGCAGGGCAGGTCAGGAGGGGACCAACCTGCCCTATTGCCCTCTCTCGCAGCTAGCTTTTATGTACTTCCAATGAGAAGTTTAGTTTCGGCACCATGATGGCCCCAACAAATGTTTGAGTGCCACCGGCATTGGCGGCTGCACGCTCGCACCCCTGCGTGAGCTTCGCAACCAGCAGCAGTCCCAAACACGGTGCACAACTCTACGGTTGTGGGATGACCACCCCATTTCACGGGCTGCCTGCCGCATCCACCACGTGGGAAAACCACGTCCTGAGATTCTCCTGTTGAACTCCCCGAGAGAGATGAAGCCCAAACATGGGCTTGAATTTCATATAGTGTCTCTGAGTGTTACTGGGGAAAAATGATACCAGATACCCTCTATGTATATTAAAAAACAGGGGGGTTTACACCAATTTAGGAGAAAGCAATCCTTTTTTTGTGTCTAAAAAAAACCCAACAAAGCCACACAGAGTAGGAATTAGTGAAAGCTTATAGCTTCAATAATTTAGAAGTTAAGCCTACTTAAATATAAATGACGATGTTTAATTCCAAGGTTGTAACTGAGCAGAGCCAGGGAGCCTCTCGTATCCTATGCCTGACTTTGAATGCCGGGCTCAGCAATAACAGACAAAAGCTGTCCACCACCCAGAACAAAGAGCTCCAGGAAATTAAAAAAAAAAAAAAAAAGAAAGAAAGAAAATACTGTCTCGCTGCTGAGCCCACTCCAGCACGCTGACCAGCAGCTCCCAACGCCCGGTTCACAGTCGCCAGGCCAGCATTTTGGGGAGTTTGAAAATCGCAGGGGTGGGAGCAGAGCATCCCGTCCCGCGTAGCACAGCACTGCTCCTGATGCAGCATCCGTCCCCGCAGCGAGGCTTTCTGCTCCGGCGCTGATTGACACCGACGCGGGAGGGTTTATTAAATTCAGCAGAGCGCAGAAACACGTTACCTCGCTGTTAACTGCGTCTAGAGTGTATAAACCCACCGAAGGGGGGGAAAAACACTCAGAACAGAAAAACTTTTTAAAGTGCAGCCAAGCACTCTTTAGCAGGGCCAGGGAAACACACCCCAAAGTCAGGAGCCACTGACCTGCCAAGTCGCAGCATAAACAAACACACGGGGCAGTTTAGACAGCAGCAGGCGATAAACTAGACACAAACTCAACTTACTAAAGTTTTGCTTTCAAAAATTCACTTCTTTTCCTTTCCTCCCCCCAAAAATAAGTACTTTTTCAACTATCCTCATTGCACTGCTGTGTATCCAGGAATCCCAACAGACTAACGAGACCTGCTTCGTTACACCCTCTTCACAGATAACTTATATTTTCTGCAAGTTACACTGGCTTCTCCTCCTCGCCGTAGCTTCTACGAACCACGTGGCGAGATTTATTATGGGCACAGCCCACAGCCTGGTTTCTTAAACTCCACGGCAGCTAATCTCTGATTAATCTAACACACACTTTTCTCCCTCTGACCATGCTGGGCTGCTTGCACATTTTTCAAACAATTCCCACTTTTCTTTCTCTTTAAGGCTGCTAATGAATAGGGGGGCAGGAGGCACAAGGGCATTTTGCTGCAGAACGGCATCTTTCTCCACTTCCTTCTCAGATTAGACCCACGCTTATACAGCATCACCAGTAGAAGGAAAATAATTGCGATTGATCAGCAGGGCACGTGCAGAATAGGTCCAGGGAAAAATCCCTTTGATGTTTTTGCAGTTCGGCCCCGGTCCGGTGGGTGGTGTTACCGGTTGCGGCTGTGTGAACCGAGCCAGGCATTGCGGGAGAGCACAATACTTGTAGGTTTAAAGTAGCTCGCCGTCATCCCTGCAACTCGCAGCCCGGCATCCCTCCTCCGCAGCTACCGCCTTTGCTAACAAACACGGCCCGTTTGCTCGGGCGCTGACTCCCGCTCGCGTTGCCGCTGATGATTTCGGCTCCGGTCCCTCAGCGCGGATGCCCAACCACGCCACGGTCACGGCAGCCACCCCATCCCTCCCCAGCGCTGCCCGGGGCGGGGGGGCGGCGAGGACCCCACAAACACCACGGTCCCCTCCCCGGAGCATCCCCCCCCNGGGGAAATACTTCGGGCTATCTGCAGGTTAAGCTGTTGGATGGGCTGACGTAGAAGTCTACAGCCGAAAGCCACGACCCCGAGGTGCCTTCCCGGGGGGACGAGCCCCCCCGCTCCCGCAGAGGGATGCTCGCACCGGGGGGGGGGCACGAAAAACCGCGGCCGCGCAGCTCCAGCAGGCGGACACACGCGTGCCGGAGCCCCCGGAGCTGTTCGGCCCCGTTCAGTCTCCACGGCGGCCCGATGCCACGGGGACGGGCTGAGCGCGGCGCTGGGAGCGACCGAGGTTGGCGTGAGGGGTCGGGGCCGGTTAAGGACGAACAAGGGGAACCGGGATCCGCCGCGGGGTTGGGAAGGGACGCGGGGGACCGGGAACGAGCACGGCCACTACGGGGGTGATGAGGGGACGCGAAGTGCGGGAAGGACCGACCGACGGACCGACCGAGGGCGGCGGGGAGCAGCGCCGGTGCCGGGCACGGCTGCAGGTCCGTCCCCCCGCCCGCTCCCCAAGCCCGGCCCGGCTCTTACCTCCGTGGCAGCCGAGCAGCAGCAGCCCCAGCAGGCAGGCGGGCAGCGCGGAGCCCGGCGGAGCCATGGCATCCCGGGCGGGCGGGCTCGCCTCCCTGCGCCCCACGGGGAGGGAGCAGCCCGCACAGGAGGGAGGGAAGGGAGGGAGGCGAGGCGAGAACCACCCCCCAGTTGCGGGAGGGCGGGGGAGAGGAAAAAAAAGGAAAGGTGGGGGGAAAGGCAAAAAGCGGATTTCAGCGCTGCTCCCCTCCGCGCGAACACGCCGCCGCGCCGGGCAGGCGG
>VYZV01034341.1:195694-292187 GCA_013401275.1 Pandion haliaetus
AAAAAGAGAAATAGATGTCCCCAAGATCGCAAGTTACTTTTGCAATTGTTGGTTCTTTTTTCCCCAAGATCACTAATTACTTTTGCAATTGTTGGTTCTTTTTTCTCTTTGCTAGTATAAGCTTGTTAAGGAAAGATGGATCAACATCTTGCCAGCTGAAGCAATCCTCTTTGGCCAGCTCCTGCAAAACACAGTCCTACAGAGAAACACAACCCAACTGTCCTACAGCAATACTTAGAAACAAAGCAAGAGAGACATCAGATCTGCAGCACTACGCATTAAAAACAACCAGTGCAAACATATTCTTTAGGAAAAGGCAGTACAAGAATAAGTTACAACCTATAATGGACTTAACAAAAGAGTAGGTATACTGTTTTTTTTCTCCAACAGACATGAGGTAGTTGTGTTGTTAGGGAGGAAAAACAAAGAAAGAGAGAAGTAGTAAAAATGCTACTCTATACCACACACTACTCCACTTTATAAAATTAAATAATATAAAGATGTTCCAAGGAAATAAAAATACATGTTGTACATTAAAAGGACAGCTGTGTACCTAAAATATTAGGTACAAGAACCTACGTAAAGCAAAGTCCAGGTTGGTGAAATGACCCAGACACTGAAGAAGGTTCTATATAGTACAAGTTGTTAGAGGCACTCGTAGAGTGTGTAATAAAAGGCCACTACGTCAGCCTGCTAGTAATAGTTACTGCGGTAGCGTACAAAGAGAGCCTTATAATCCTTTTTAACCACGGGAGGGCAGAAAAGGCTGGTGGTTACAGCTCACTGAATTTGTTTGTGTTGGCTTCCACCCCCTTGTGGGACTCCTCCGGCAAAATTCATCCCAACACTGCGAGGCAGTAGGTAGGGCCAAGGCTCTCCCTGTTCAAGAGACAGCTGAGAAGAATCGCTCGGTGTACCCTGCTGCTTTCCAGCATTAAAAGACGTCTTGCCAGTCGCCTCGAAGACTACAGCTAAGTGACAACCCCAGTCTAACGCAGAAGGCTCTGTTCTAGCTGTGGTTTCACATCAGACTTTGGCAGATGGCTCAGTCCTGCTCCCATGAACACCGAGTTACTCACCAGTTTCAGCGGGAAGATGGGCCCTTACCAATCTACCTACTGATTTTCTGAAGGCAATATGTACAGCTGACAGGTCCGAATCCTGTTCTGGTGAGCTGCTGCACCTTCTTAGCTCCCGCTGGGCTCAGTGAGTCAAGGGCATGCAGTACCTCACAGGGACAGGCCCTTACTAGCGCTTCTAGCTCTCCCATGATCAAAATCAGATTAGTTCACTCTTTAATGATTGTGGACACATGCCATGTTCTCAGATGCTGAGGATGAACTGGTTAAACCAGAGTTACTACAGAGGGGGCTCTCCTCATGGGTCAGGGAAAGCAATTGGCACTTGACTGGCTGCACATCCTCCCTGCCTTCCTGGATGGAGTCCAAATCTCCACTCTCCACTGAATCCAGACTTTCCCCGTGCCTGTGGAAGCCATTGGTGAGCCCACGGATGCAAACGGCCTCTGTTTTGTTAGTCTTTCTGTCGGTACATAACAGCTCGTCCTGGGCCTGAACTTCAGAATTGCCCGTGCAGTCCACCAACACTTGGCTAGTGTCCTGCTGGGTGCTGGGAGAGCCGGGAAGAGCCAGCTCTCTGGAGGGGAGCTCTTCAGGCTCCTGGTCCTCGGTTTCTGTCTCTTCGCTCTCCAGGGTGTGCAGCTGGGAGTCATGGTCTCTGTCAGAAGCTGAAAAATCAGAATGGACAATCACCTCTGCTTCCACTTGGTGGAGGCTGGCTGGCGGGTGGCTTTTCTTTGCTTCATTCTGTTACCAAAGAGGGGAAAATTAAAAAAAAAAAAAAAAAAAAAAAAAAAAGAATGTAAGGTAAATGAAATTCAGATAATTGAGGCTGTGACCCAACCAAGCACTGAAATGTATTTCTTTTTAATCCCACCGAGTGCAATGGGATGTACACATGCCTCTATTAAGTATTATCTTGATGTGTTTCTCAGCGCTGAAATCTTAAGAAGCATCTGAAATCACCTCAGGATCATATTCCTGTTTTACATTTGGGAAAGCAAATCCCAAGGGAGTGAAGTGATTTGCCCACAGCTTCTTGGCAGGCTGGAGCACCCATTCCTCCAAGCCTCTGTCAAAGACCACATTTTCAAAACTTACCAGTCTGTTTCCATATTAAGGGCCAGATTTCTAGAGGGTGAGTAGGCAGAGCTCTAGGAAACTGGCTTCTGAGACAGCTCATGATACAGACCCCACAGTAGATACCAGGGCCCCCTTCACCTTCCTAGTTTAATTTTGTCCACATACCACAAAACGTTTGTTTGTTAGACCCTTGATCACAGCTTTCAAAAGTTGGTGTAAATTCAAGTGCTTTAATTCAGAAAGAAAACAATCAGTTCTCCTCCACAGTGTTTAAGCAGAGTTCAGGCTACAGGTCTCCACAAATCTGCTAGATTATCATTCAATAATTTAACATAAATTATTTTGGAAGCTCACAAAGCTCTCTAAGCAATCAGTCCTCAGATTCTGGGCTGAGTGTGATTTAGTAGCAAGAAGACAATTCAAAGTATGGAAGCAATATCCCATGTGTAATTTGCGCTTTCTGTTGAAGCCAACTTTATGTGCCATTTACATATTTTAACACTTTTCTCCTTTTGTTGACAAACTCGGATGGGTAAGCTGTGCTGTAAACGGTGCCCTGTAATTGGGTTGTAAAACATTGTCTTAACTTTATCCACAATGTTAATTACATCCTGTGTATAATTGATTTTCACACTACTATCTAGGAAGGAAACATAGGTAGGTTACTCAGAAGTATTTACTGGGGGTAGAGGGATGGGGGGTGAACTTTTTAAAACAATAACCAAAGAAATCTTCAGGTACAGAGTCGATCTGAGCAGGTGTCAGCTTGCTTTGCTGAGACTGTGGCACAGACATCACGATCCTTCTACAAACTCTCCCAAACACAGGAATGCGTATTTATTCCAAGGAAGCAATATCAGAAACAGGATTTCCTCCCAATCTGTGCACCCACATAAAGACAACAAGTGCAGTGGAAATTGCTCTACCCTATCTGGAGAAGGAGTTTAAATCAACCCTTGATCTTTGACTCCTTTTACAGGCAAAAATGCGATCCCTCCTTCAGGCGAGCACATTGTAGATCTTAATGACCATGCTGAGCATTGCAGCTCCTAACTCTTTTGGCAGGCTGCTTGCTGCATGGCCACAGCAAAGACCCAAAGCAGACTGCTGCTGCCTGGCTTCAGTTCCTCAGGAACCAGGACTGCCACAACCCTGCTGACAACCAAGCTGTCTGACCCCACTTGACCATCACCAAAAGAACAAGCCCACAGCACGGGCCCTCAAGGGCTGGCTGGAGTCAGGACAGATGATCAGGGGAGAGTTGAGGCTTTGAGTGATGCTTGGAAAAAACCCAAACAGCTTATATTCAAATCCCATCAGTCTCACTGGCATACACTCCTATACCCAGGAAAAAAAATAAAGCCATGATCAGCCAACTAAAGCTAGCTTAGAGAAGAAAACATTTTCTCCCGTGCTGCAAAAAGGAGAAAGGGAGATGTGGAACATAAATGGAAAAAACACTCCAGAATACACAAGTCAATAAGCCACCGCAGACACCCACCATCACGGCATCGTAAACCAGAGCTTGTAACAAAAGCTTCTGTCCTGCGCTGGAAGGGAGCTTCAGTGATCCATTCACAGCAGAGAGAGGCTCTTTTGTGATAGTGTCCCCGTATCTGGCTATGCTGTTTGTCCAGGGCTGGTTGGCTGATTTATTCCATGAAGACTGCAGAAGAGAAGCGGGAAGAGAAAAGATTCAATTATCACAGATACGGATTCTTATCCTCATAAACCTGAAATGAGAAGCAGCTTGAAAAAGGAAACTGCAAGTTGTGAGAATACCATGGTGTTAGAAGACGCAAGTTAAATGCAGAGAACACTTCTGATGGCATCAAAATAAAAATGCTAGTTGGAACGGACTCACACAGTCACATTAGAACAGGCTTTATTGCTCTGTTACATGGTCTGATGCAGAGCAAGTGGATAAAAGTTGCCAGATGGTTCACAACTGGTCACATAAAGGGCTTTCCATGGATTCTCAAACTTTGAGGCCAACAGGTATATCGTGGCACAAGATATCATTTAAAGGTCCACTGAAATCAACTCCCTGCAAAGCTGCAAACAACTCTGAGCAGTATGAGCCTACTGAAAAATACTGCAAAGCTGGAAAGGAACAGGGACGGTGGACACCTGGAGCTGAAGGATTGCAGTATTTGCTTTGGCACAAGCGACGCTCTGCAGCATGGAGAACGACCCTCACCTGTGTGCACTGGCACGTGTGCTCCAGTAAGAGTTGAAGACAATGCTAAACTGCTCGCTCTGCGATGCAGACAGATTTCCTGCTCTAAGCTAGGGCTTGGGTAAACACTCTGCCATTCCCCATCAACACAGAGGCACAAAACTGGGGGCCTTATTTTTTTTAATTTTTCTTTTTTTGCAACAGACCACCAAGCAATTCTTAGCTCAGCTTTAAATCCCCTGGGCAACCAGTGTTACCTTGTTTGTAGATCTAATTAAATTATATGGGCTGAACGCAATTTGTTCTGGGTTCTCTCAGCTTCCCCTTGCAATAAACTGTTGAATGCACACCTCTGTGCATGGGAAATGTGTGCCTTTAAGAGCTGAAGTTATTTAACAGCTCAGACTATTAGTTCACAGGCAGAAAAGTATTTTCTTTCCAAGTTTTCATTTTATTGGGCTGTCCTGCATTTACCTGAGCTCAGCCTTGCTACTGACTCGCATACATATACGCACACAGACGCACGCTCAGATTTAAGGGCCACATGAGCCAGTTATCTCGGGGCTCGTTCCACAGATGTTACGTGTTGTCTGGTTAGAAGCAAGAGGATGACACAAGGCTGAAGCAAAGAAAAAACCCTGGCCTGACACAACTGCGAGTGTGCATGTGCATACAGAATACTGGTGGTGTGAGCATGATGGCTATGTAGGGTGAAGATATACGGCACATCTATTCAAACCCACTAACCACCTATTGCTCACTGACAGGCAGGAGAAACCCAGGTTTCTGCTCTGCGTACGTGGCCGCTACTTACACAGGCTAAATCTATTCCAACAACAGTCAACGTAGCACGAGTCCAGCCGAGATGGCAAGGAGATTTCTGACATCAGCCTGCCCTTGTGTGAGTCATTTGACCTCCTTGTGCCTCGGTCCATCTGGCTGGAAATTAGGTAGAAATACATGACCAGATGTTGCATGTGAGCCAGGCATTCCTAAGTCAGCTATTTGGCAAGAAGCAAACGCTACCTCGTGCTGTCGGTGCTGGCAGAAGGCACATTAACGCGCTCATGTATGTGCTCAAGGGCTGCCCGAGCCTTTCCCGAGTGCTCTGTCCACCCTGACTCAAGCGTCAAGGGGGCTCAACACCTTGCGAGAGGCAGAGCAGTGTTACATCCCAGCACCGGCCAACCCCAAGTCATAGGAGCTCTGCTGCTGCCTCAGGATCAGACCTTAAGAAAACAAGTAGTAAAGGGCCTCATTTATATGACAGCACCCTGCAGAACAGTGATGTCCAAACCTAGCGCTGTGGATATCAAGCATTCACTAATTTACAAGCGGATGCTGGAGGCAGCGTCTTTGCCATTCCTCTCTCTGCAACCCTCAACAATATATTGTGAGCCAAGAACATTCCCTAATTGCTCCCTTTCTAAGTGGACAATCATTAAACTACACCTTAATAGCAAGAAATCAACCAAGCGATCACACACAGCTCACAATAAGGAATATCACTACATGCGAGTGCTCAAGGAACGTGTTCAATTTGCTTCTGCTGCCATCTGAAAGGCTTTCTGCAGCTACATCGCTGACTGATGGCTTCTGTGCCTTTTCCAAGGAACATACGTTACTGAGCAAATACTGCCTGGAAATTTCAGCGTTGAACCTACACAAATATGCACACATGCACAGAAATGTGTGTCCTATTATAGATGCTTACATGCATATTTGCCATCAGAAAGATCTGAGCATCATACGCATACACACACACAGAGCAAACTTGAAAACCTTCTTGCAGGCATCTTGTGAATACCAAAAAACATGGAAAGAAACAGGCAGCTCTACTGCAATCCCCAATGGACCATCTGTTAGCGGAAATGTCAATCTGCCATGTTTACATAGGTTTTGATGACTCTGGGAACAGCCTGTTCAGCTCTGGCTGAAATTGGCTGCAACGAAGAACAAACTTGTTTTGTACCAGTTTGCAACTTTCAACAAACAGAAAAAACCATCAGCCACACAACATGGCCTATTTCCCACATGTTGTTCAAGCACATTATGTTTGAGAGGAAAAAAAATAAAATCCCTCTTGGGGCTCAGCCTCCAAGGTTGGGCAGCAGCAATTAACTCTAGGTCTGTTTTCATCACAGACCTGAAGAAGGTCTTGTGTGCCTGAAAGCTTCTCTGCTTTTTTAAGCAGTGTCTTTTGGTGTAATAAATGATACAATTTCTTTCTACTCAAGGGGGGCTAGTGAATGGCTGAAGGAAGGAAATGTTCTCTTGCTTTTTACAATAGAATAACGAAGGCAAGGAGTGTCAGTCTAATACTAATTTAAAGAGGGGAAAATCCCTTTGTCAGTTCACTGCAAACACAAGAATGAAAACTAATAAAAACATCTTCCAATAAAAGGTGTTTCCATTACAGCTAAATCCTTATCAAAGCAAACAAGCCTTTTCATTTTAGCCTTTTTATAGAAACTCCGACTGGTAAAAATGTGCCTAGATCATGTTACCTTTTCAGAGACAATTAATGATTTGAAGCAAATATATGAGCTGAGAATGAACATGTAGGAAATGTTGATCTTGAAACCTTCCCTGTTTTATGAGGACGGTTATTTAAACTAGCTTGAAATCCTGTGCGAACAAAGCTGAGGACATTTCAGATATGCTCAGCTTTTGAGGGTGTCATAGCGGAGGGAAAAGGATTCATTGCTGAATGGCAGCACAGCAGCCGGTGGGAGTGGGAAAGCTCCATGTCATGCAAACATACAGGCATCCCTGCCTGCAGCTGCACCTCTAAACAAGATGCAACATAATACAGACCTCTCCCCCACCAGAAAAAGGAGAATCTCTGCTAGCCCTCAACAGGAGCAGAGCTCTCATCTAAGACTTTTCAGAAAACACTGGGACTTTTTTCCACACAGAAAAGTTTAAACGTGAAAATGACAAACAACCCAGGTAGATCCAAGTTCCCTGATGCGTTACAGCTTTTGCTCTCCAAGTCATGGGGATGCTTCATAGGAAATGCAGTCCCCATGAGGAGGAGCCTCACAGGGAAGAAGCGGGGCAGCAAACAAGGGAGGTTCCAGCTCACAAGAAGTACAACGGCAAACATTTCCAAGCCAAAATGCTTGGGTTTGGCTTCATTCAGTGAAAAGCTGAAGTCTTCCATGGAAAGCAGATGCCTTTTAACATCTTCCCCCACCCCCTAAATTGCTTGGCCCAAAAGCAGCAGTGACAGAGATGTCTGAAGCAGAGCCATTTTATCATCCTCAGTCCATCTGTCAGGGGAAACAGAGCTGCATCGCCACAGCCTGTGCATTACGGTGTCATTTATAACATGGGCTACTGAGGGCATCAGTCTGGGGGTCACTTGAAAGGTGAAGAGAGTAAGAGAGGAAAAATCACTTGTCAGTGTATTTACAAATCCTTGTGTGTGACCACTGGGAAAAACACAGAAAGGAAAGAAAAAGGCCCACTAAATGGCCGCGCGTACTCCTGCCTAATGGAGCTGTCAGCCATCCAGAGGGGCCCTGTGCTGACAGCTTGGCTGCAGTAGCAGCTTGCTGTCCTGCTAGCAGGGGCAGGGTGGCCAGGTGGCTCCTGTGTGCTGTCCAGTAGTACGACTGTCCCATCTTCCACTTGCACCATCCTGCACCCCCAGCATTACTTGTAACAGCTCAAGAGGAATCACGGCCCTACGTTCGAAGGAACTGGTGATCTTGACTTGAGAACGACCAAGCGGACTTCTCAAAACCCTTGCCCGCAATTCTTTGCAGAAGTCAGTTCGAATCTCAGCATTGTTAAAGTCTTCCTGCCCTTGGTCTCACTGTTCTCCAGTCCCCACACCTGCAAAGTGACATTCACTCACTTCTGACTGCTTGTGGCACGGGGACAGTCCCTTCTTTGTGTTTGTACTTCTAACAACAGCGAGCCTCCAATCTCCACTGGAACCTCAGGCTGCCACAAGAATAAAAACAATAAAGAATAATCCATGAAATGCTAAGTAACAAGCCAGCATGTGAAAAGCCTGCAAGCATGACAGCAGCTATCACTGCCACTGCTAATGGCAAGTGCCACCGAACCAACACAAAAGAGGTTTCAGGAGTGTAACCTGAGGACAGAGAGGCAAGCAGGCAACTGGAGGTCACGCTGGCCTGGAGCTGCCAGTTCCTTGGCATCACAGCTATACAAACCTGCCCAAGAGTGGCAGCAGCATCAGACTGAGAGTCTGTCCCAGCCAACATCCTGGGCTCTGTGGTGACGTGATATGCTGTTAAATAGAAGGGATCCTTGAGACATTTATTCACTCCCTTTCTTTATTGAATAGGACTGCAAGTGATAGTACCTGAGCTAGACCACCCTGGGGAGCTTCCCCTTGCCAGGCTGGACCAGGAATTTCCTTCCACAAGAATTTTCTCTTTCCTGTGACTACCACATTCCTTGCCGTGGGTTTTCATAGCCCCAACCACACATGGCATAAGAGAATAAAAAGAAAAGGCAACAAAGGCAGCTGCTCATTCTAGGGTACAAAGCTCCTGGCCACACTCAAGCAGGATCCAGGGAAGTTTTAGCAGCCTAGCTGAA
The DNA here is from genome assembly GCA_013401275.1 of Pandion haliaetus. Lineage (NCBI taxonomy): Eukaryota > Metazoa > Chordata > Aves > Accipitriformes > Pandionidae > Pandion > Pandion haliaetus. The sequence continues at coordinate 204,617 of VYZV01034341.1, forward strand.
ATGGCCACCGGAAGAAGCTACTTGCAGTGTACAAGACAACCCAGGGAACCTACAACCTGCTCTTGGGCCTTGGCTAGTAGCATTTTGTCTACAAGCAGGGAGATGCACTCACCCCTAGCTGCACCTCACTCTGATTTACATCTGTTGTGGCGACGAGGCATGTGTACACCGGTCCGGCCATGCTCATGAGACCTGCCCAACTCCTTGACTGCCCTGACAGGTAAAATGACATCACCATCTGGACATGTGGCCTCTTGGCAACTGCAGTATAAAGATGTTTTTGGCCTGAGTCTTTTCACTCTTTTCACTTTCACAGAGTAGGGGGAGGATGCAGTGGTGCTCAGGGCTGGCTCAGGTGGCACTTCCAGCAGCAACTGGGCAGTGGAGGGAGCAGGGCCTCCTGCGTGGGAGCACATCTCCCTCCAGTGCCCGCTCCCAGCAACAACAGCCTGTTGCTCCTGGCCACCACCTGAGCTCTCCTTCACCTGCCAGGTCATCCTCACCAGTCAGCACGGGTGACAACACTGCTCTCTGGGTGGCTGCCTGCGGCTGCTCCTCAGTGATCCTTGCTTCGCTATCCACATCCATCAAAAAAACAAGCTCTTTATTCTGCTGGCAAAAATCCTCAGTGAATTTAACTCCCAGTGGCCTTTCCCCACCCGATTATGGAGGCAGAGACACTACAACCAGAATCACCCCGCTCCCCGAAGCTCTGATCTCTGAACATAACTCCACTGCTGGACACTGCCAGCCTCTGCGACAGATGCTGGGGACCCCAAGCTCTCAGGCTAAGTCCCGAGCAAGCCAGGCCTTGGCACTGCCCTCCAGCCCCTGCTCTGCACACGTTAAAATCTTCACGTAAACCTTTGCAGACAGGTTTGTTGCTTTGGAGGAGAATCTGGACAAGCTGCCCCCAAAAAGGCCTCCCAAGGGAAGGAACTTCCCCCCACCCCGACCTGTTCTTAGGGTAAGTTACCATCACTGAAAACATTTGTTCCTTATTTAATAGAAAAAGCTGTAGGAAATTCCTCACGCTCTTCGGCTTGGGTCCAGACAGGCAGCTACATTCTACCGAAATCCTTAGATGTGGCTTGGCTGCAAACTGCCTCTCCTTCAGCTGAGCGCTATCTGCCACACCACTTGGGGATGGCGAAGAGCACGCCTTCAGCTCACAGGACTATTAAAGCCCGCAGGAGACGTTGCGTTTCCAAAAGACCATACCTGCACTGCCACTAGCAGCAAGGATGGGTCTCGAGGTTAGCCAGGTATCCTGAACTCACCTTCCACTCAGTGACATGAGCGCATCATTGATGCAAACGTGAAATCCCATGTGCTCACAAAGCATTTGTTTAACTGAACCTCCTAATTACTTTACATGCTCTCCCTGGGCTACAAAGAGAGACATAAACAGATTAACTGAATTAGGCCAATTAAAGGTTCCCTAATGGAATGAAATGTTTCAGGCAAGCTTTAGAGAGGAAATGGGCAGGGAGGAATGAAAGACAATGCAATGTCAGGCAAACCAAGCAAGGCAGGAAGAGACTACTTCAAAAAATAAGGTTCACAAATAAAACAATTTCACCTCTTGCATATCTTCAAGGGTATTCCAGTGAACACACTATTTATGGACAAAGCTCCTTTTACTCTAAGCAAAAGAGTACCCTGGAAGGCAGAGCATCTACTCTAGACATCACGCTTTCTCACACCATCTATATGCCACGGCAACAGCCATAGTGCTGCTTTCTGCAGCAGTAAGTTTGGTACTGCTGCTCTGGGCATGAGGGGCCGCTGTCCCAGGAGATGAAAAGGGGTGGTAGATAGCACAGGGATCCCAAACTTAGATCTGACAGCCAAGACTGAGCCAGTCAGTCTTACAAAGAGGGAAATGCATGGCTGCCCAGCACCAGCCTGCAGCCAAGACTACCAGCACTTTGCAGAGCCAGGACAGGATCAGGCCCTGGCTTCCCAGCAGCGACACACCAAACAAAGGCTCTTGCCTAGGGTGGGAGCCCAGTCACTACGTGCCTAGGTCCTTACCTTCCTCTTCCCATGGACAATGTCCTCAGGGAGGCTCGTGTGGATGAGGCTGTGTACTTCTGTCAGTTCTGTGATGTCCCCCAGCGGCACGGGTGCATCCTCTGGGAGTGGGGACATGAGGGACTCTAGCTCATGTGAGTCCAAGGTGGCACTGGGAACTGCCATCCCTTGCCTGCTCCGGTGGTAGTAAGTGTGGTTGCTGGCTCCCTGGGTATCCAGGCCTGGCAGGGCCTCCCTGAGGGAAAACAAACAAGAGCTGACATCTCTCATGAGCCTCACTTTCCTCTGTCCAAACAGCCACAGACTGCCAGATAAAGTGATCCCCTCCAGGCCACTCAGCCTGTCCTTGTGGAAGCGACCAGGCCCAAGCCCCTGCCCTGACGCTCCTGAGGAAGGCGATCCTCTACCCACATCCTATTGTAACACCTTTCACTGATGTAGCCTCTCCCCAGCTGCATCTCTTCACCACCTTCACTAATCCTAAAGCTCATACAAAGCATGATGCTGGATGCAAATCCCTCCCCTCACCAGCGGATCACAAGGGCAGCAGACAACACAAGTCCCAGCACTAGAGCAAGCGCTCTCTAACCTCTGCCCGTGGGGAGTTGTGTTGCTCCTGTCATCTCTGCTTCACAGATAAGAGGTGCAACAGGACAGAAAAGTTTGGTGGCCACATTAGGACAAGACTTCAGAAGCTGCCTGTTGCTAGTCCTGAGATCTGCTGCCAGCTCAAAGCTCTTCTCAACAACTAAGCTGGTTTCCGATCATGGTCTTTCCAAATGCTTGTGGCTGGATTCAGACCTCTGGGATAGCAGGGGGCTTTGGGCTGAGTCCAATCCTCCTTAAACCAGCCTGTCACTCACCAGGAAGTCTTTCATCATTTTCCCAACTGGAAGTTAACAAACCCTTTCCTTAGAGCTGTCCAACCTCAGAAGCAAAATACTGCCCACACTAACAGACACAGGTAATAATCTGCTAAACAGTGTTTTTTCCCTTTTCTTGTTCATCTTTTTTTATTTCTCTGAAAAAAACCCTATTAGTCTAACAATGCAAATTAAAGAGAAACTACTGAGAAAATAAATCAGCGAAAAGACTAAGTATGTTCCTTAGCCAGCTAGCACTCCCAAGACTCAATCTTTGTATTAACTGATGTCCAACAGTTACTGATACACCACATCCCAAACAGCCAAGCTGAACACGAGGAAGCAGCTCAGAGTGTTTTTTGTCCCCTTCCACATCAGCCTCCTTTACCTCCTGCAAAGGTGAGGTGACACCTACCTCTGCTTGCTGTTGCGAAAGCTGGCACACATGCAGAAGAGTATGCAGAGCAGCCCCAGGCAGACTCCCACAATGATTCCCGTGACAGAGTGGATATCCAGAACATCTAGTAGGGGAAGGACAGATTCATCATTTCAGCTGCTAGCAGGAAGAAGGTACAAAGTGTCTGATGCTCAGAGAAGCACCAGCTTCACTAAAACCTATAGGTGATTCCTCTATACACATAAAGGAAGAAGATTACTTGGCATTACAGTGACAATTTAGAGCAGCTTAAAGCAAACTGGCACCTATGCACATTCATTAATTTCTCAGGCCTAACAGAAAGGCAGCAAGACGCAGGTTGCATGTGCCCTTCCATAGGAGCTGGGATGGGGAAGAGAAATGAAGTTCGGCTCTGGGACGGGTTTTGGAGCTGCCTGAGGCCTGTGGAGCTGCACATCTGAGGACTCTGCCGTGCTCCTCTGCACTGGCCTACACACAGTCGTATCTCATATCCTGCGCAGTGACATCAGGCAATTGCTTGGCAGACAGAAATGCCACTGCTGACAAATCACAGTCTTCAGCAATGCAACTCGCTTCCTGTACTGGGACAAAGGGGAAATTCGTACCAGACAACTTCTCCCGGAGGGTGTGCACATCCTTAACGTTTGAATAGGGACCAGATCCCACGACTGTCTTTGCTCCCATCTTGAAGAAGTATCTGGTATCACTTTCAAGGCCATGCACTTCAGTGCTGAAGATATTTCCTGATCAAAGCAAGTCAAAAAGAGGTTTAAAATGTGCAATTTCAAGAGTATTCGGAGGCTGCAGCAAAGCAGCAGTGGAATTCTGTTGGACCCTCAGAAGTGAGGGATTTTGTGTCACGACCTGTAGGAGGTAATTCGTACACCTCTTTGGCATTAATGAACTTGCTGCTTAAAGAGCTGATCATACAGACTGCAGGTGGTGTTGCTGGCATATGTTCTCCTAGGCATTACTGGCTGCCAGCCTGTATCTGCAAGATGTTTGCTGCATGATAATGGCTATTTCAGCCCTAGACATATATGATTTCACATCTCTCAGCAGCTGTGTCCCTGAACTCTCCTATATGACCAGGACAAGGCCCAGCATATGCTCCACGTAAGCTGGCAGCATGAGCTCTTGAATGTTTATTTGTATGCGCTCAAAAGTGAGGCAAAAATTGGGGCAGGAGGACTGACCAAGTGGCTCTGTAGGCAGGGAAGAAGGCAGGAGGACCTGGTGGGGTATTACAGTACCTCAAGGAGGCTCACCTTCTCGCGTTAGCAAGGTCCACATGTCATCTGGCTGCGTGTTGTTGGCGTTATACAGGATGAGGTACTCCACAATGATGCCGTTGGGCTCGACAGGGGGGCACCAGTGCACCTGAACAGCATAGGGGTTGAGCGGGTGCAGCCGCAGGTCAGATGGAGGAGTCGAAGGACCTGGTAGAGACAAATAAAGACCCAGCATGAACAGCAGAAAAGAGGAGGACAGCATTCAACCCGCAGGGCACAACTGCTCTGTGCCTTCTCTGAATCCTTCTCAGTGGTGCCACAGCCATGTTTGCAAGCATAAAACGACGGGCAACCTGGGTGGCTGGACACCTCATCGAAACAAGCTGTGGGGAGTGCAGAAAGGAGGCTGCTGAGCCCAATACAGGGCAGTACTTGTGCATCATGGCCAACGAGCCAAGGGAAATGTGACAGTGCCAAAGAAGCCATGCAGCTCAGTTTCACGCTGTGCAACATTGCTCATCTTTGACAGAATATTCCAAGCACACCCTCCCTCCTTGTTGCTTTCTTCTGCATCTTCCCCAAAGCCCTGCTAGCATCACAACTAGTCCCAGCTAGGGGCAGGACACACAACACCTCCAAAGGCCATCGCTGCTGCTCTGTGAAGCTGAATACTGGAGAAGCTGTCACAGAGTAAGGAGTTAACCCACCACAGCTCTCAGGATCATCTCTGCCTCCCAGCCTTCACCAGGCCTGAAGCTAAGAGGTGGAGGTCTTATTGGAAAACCAGGCTGGACAAGGTACTCTTGTTCTGACAGTGACATTCAGCACTGGGGAGGACCTAGCGCCTAAGCGATGCATTATCAGCTCTCTGTAACGAGCAGAATTTCTCTGAACCCAGAGGCAACCCCACAGTAACAGCAATTGTTGCCCCAATTCTCTTTACATACTCCTCTCTGTTTAAAGAGCAGTACTTTAATGTGCTTGGGAAAGCCACTGGGATGCTTAGCAGCTCTCCGCATGTACTCAGGCACATCATAGCTTAGAGGTGATCTGAGATCACATCTCTCAGGGGCACATTAGGAGGGATTTGATAGAGATTCAGGGAAAGCCAGGAAAAATCAGGATTCAATTCCCATAAATACTCACGGTCAGGAAGGGTGAATCGCTCCACCACGCTGCCGAAGGGCCCATCAATGCCAACACCATTGGACTGCACGGCAAACTCATACCTGGTGTAGGGCTTCAATCCACTAATGAGAATGTCTTCATCCGAGCTGCCAAAAGAGGACACATTCATAAAGCCATGAACCCTAGATGGTTCTCCCACTGTCACCCTGATACCTTACCAGGAACACTGCAAGAGATTATCCTAACTCTTAAGGGTATGTGATTTTTCACCTAAAGCTTCACCTCCTGCAGTCATGTGAATGCCAGAGCACTCAGCTCCCAGATACAGAGCAAAGTAGGTTCCCAGCCTCCAGGATCATTTCTCATATACTTGCAGAGAAAAGCTTGAAAACACAGCCTGGTTATAGGCTGAAAACCTGCACAGGAATCCACATTTAAACTACATCCCCAAATTATTATAACTATAAACCCTAGCAATTTTTAAATTAAAGTTGTGAGGACCATCTCACAAATCATGAATGCTTTGAGACTGGCCATAACTGCACCTGGCTATGTTACTAACACGGAAACAAACATGTAAGGTCCAACCAGAGCAGAAAAGATGCAGAGACCAGCCAGTAAATGATCCCTTGGTATTCAAGCCATAGACAAGTCCCAGTGCCACATTTCAGCAGTTCTGAATGTATCTGTGACCAAGGCAGGTGCTTCCAGCACGTGAAACACCCAGGATTTTGCTCAGTACTGGAACTTCCATGCAGGTTCCTCCTGCCCTGTGTCTACTCCTGACATAAGCAGATGAATGCATAGCATCCTTCTTTACCTCGTGTAGTATGTAACAAGAGAGGCGTTTTTCAGGCCCCAGGGGCTGAAGCGCACAGTGTAGTTGACAATTTTGACTGTTGTAAAGTCAGGTTTCTTCCACCTGAGCCATATGGAAGTTGAGCTGTTGGACTCTGCATAGACTTGGACTGGAGGCAGCGGAGGACCCTTCTGCACAGGGGGATCTATGGTGCAAGACAAAAAGAGAAAAGAGATGTGGAGATGTAAATGACAGTAAGGCAAGGGACAGCCATCACGGACACAGAAAACACAATAAAACATGCCTAGGTTGTGAAGCCTGCACCGATATACTGGCCTCCAGCATAAGCCTGGATGCCCAGCTTAGCCCTTCTGTGCATGCAGCGGTCCACGCTTTTCCTCACATGTGAGGAAAGATCACAATGAGGATCCATGCACCAAGGTGGTGGTGTACTACTGTGGAGCACTGGAAGCCAACTTCAAAGCTACCCACCTGACAGGCCCACATCAGGGTAAAGAGGAGCCCAGACTGTTCACCACCCCGCAACAGACTGGCAGAGCTGAGAATGGAGCCTAAGTCTTCATAGCTTTTACTTTCTAACACTGCAAAACGTCTGGCGTGCTCCTAATTCACATTCTTGAATTTTTATAAAGTCAGAGATGAAACCCAGGTTATTTGGCATTTCCAAGACCATCCCTGAGCCACTAATGGGGCCAGAGGGAACACAGTGGAAGCCATCCACACCCAGTAGAACAACCACCCTAATGAGAAGAGGGATATTTTGCTCCTTTCTCTCCTTCCCAAGAAAATTCCTCCAATGCTATTTGCAATGACTGTCAAAGGGAGTTTCCTCATATTGGGACCTTCCCCATTTTTCTACTGTCCTTCTTCAAGTTCATCTTCTGTAACTTTACTTCTACCCTTCCTTTGAAGCCACATGCCAAGCAGAAGAGACAGACAACAGATGAAGGGCATTCCTCACCTACTGCTGTTGCAGGTGCCTTTTCTGTTTTGCCCTTCCAAACCGCTGCATAACCATCTTCGTGCTTATTGAATGCCACCAGCTTCACCTCATAGAGTTTCCCAGGAGCTGGAAAAATCAATCAGGGTTTGTCTGGGGTTATTTTTGTTACCAACCTTCCCCAGTTAGACATGTTTTCTTTGATCTGACCAGCTTTTCTCACCATCCAAGAAAGCAGCTTGAACAGAGTTGCATTTGCTAAAAATACAGCAGGGAGCCCCGCTTCTGCTTACGGGCTTTCCACATTCAAATAACTGTCTCACTACTGTGCACATATCATCACAGCTACTCTCTAGGTCTCCCCCCACTTTTTACAGAAATTGTCAGCAGCAAATGGACTTGCCCCAGCCACCAAGGGTTAACCAGTGTCACGGCCTGTAGCACATCATCTCAGGATTTCCTGATCTTTCTCGCTTGCAAACTACTAAAGAAACCTACGCACGGTGACTCCTCTCTCTCCCCCATGAAAGTGGATGCACTGTATTGTTTATTCCTGAGGAGTGAGGACATCCTCTCCTCTCCATTTCTGAAGTCCTTTCTGATTTATTCACTGCTGTGAGGATCTTCCTTCCGGCAAGTCCTCACACACTCTGTTAAGTCACTGGCAGCTTTTGTTGTATGGTGACTATTTTGCCTTCACAGCAGAGTTTCTTGATTTGCGATTAGAAAAGCAACAGCGTACACAAAACCCACACCAGAAACCTGAGGGTCCTCATTACACACTCTTCCCATCAGACAGCCATGCACTCTGTGGGGAACCTCACACTTGGACCCAAATGGAGCTGCAGGGCAGGGAGCTCTGTCTCCAAGCAGTGCTGCCCTGGTCCAAAATTCACTTCCCTCTTTCCTCTGGCCTTTCATTAGCTGAAATACTCCTCTGCTGTGTTAAGTAACATCTGGGAGTTTTTTTAATGGAGATGTTTAATCAAGGAAACAACTTGGGAGATACAAAGTTCTCAAGCTAGACACTCGTCAGCTTCTCCCTTCAGCAGCCAGCCCATTCAGAAGCTCAGCAAGAGCAGTCCAGACTGTCTTTGGTTGCCTTGGCTGCAGCACATTGATGAAGTTTGTTAATTTGGGATGTGCCTGTTCATTCCCTGCCCTGATAGATCACTGCTCTCTTTGCCAGACAACGTAAGCAGAATAAAACCTTTCTTATTGATGCCAATTTTATTATTACTGCACTGATTACACTCCCAGAGGCTAATGGTACCAATTACCAAAGGCTTTCTCTGCTCCACAACACATGTTCGCGCTCAGAATATAAAAACAGTTCAGCCACATTTTTCTCCCCGAAAGAATCCCAAAAGCAAACAGAGTTTTGTCTGCCTCCAAGGCAGCCTGACCTGCATTTCCACACTCTCCAGCCACAGGAAAAAGTTTCAAACCCACACAAGGGGAATGAGACCAAAGGGCACTCAACTTCCAAATGACTGGGACCATGGGTTTGGTGGAACAAAGAACCCCACAGCCTGTCTCTGGCCAGCACACACACTCTGCCTCCTGCCTGAGCATTTGGCTGGGCTTCACTGGGACACAAGCTCATCGCGGATGATGTGATACAAAACGATGAGGAAGAGATCGCAGATGTGATGCAGCTGTGGGCAGCTCCTGTTGGAGAATGAAGTGAAGGAAAGGACAAGTCCTCCATCTCCATCCCTGGTTTGGATGAATACAGCAGCCACTTACACGTGAAGCCAGGGGAGCTCTACTACAGGATCAAGCAATTCACATTCTGAAAATAGGGGTATTTGGGATTTCTCAGTCAGGGCTTGGCTTCAATTTTTATACACAGGCCCAGATGTTCAAGCTCTTAGAACATGCAGACATAAAGCTCTATCAAGCTGTCACAAAGCTAGTAGGCAGCATGAGAACAGATGTATTTCACTGCATTCCATCATACATTAACTATAAGCAGAATAATCTAGTCCAGATCATTTCAAATCACTAATCTGGATAACTGCATAATATATCCAATATGCTAAATATGTTGTTTCATTCAGTTTTTCAAGGTGTTCGTATTGGCCAGATGCCATACACCATACTTTCCTGTAAGTGGGAAAATACCCTGATCTCCAGGGAGTCACTCCCAGAGGAACGCAATCTTCCTTCAGGGGAATGTGGAAGACAGGATCAGATCCTTACTGTATACTTTTCATGTAAATTATGGCCCTGGTAGTTGCACACCATTACAGAGACTAACTGCTAGAACATAGATGGAAATCAATGAGAATTTCTCAGGCAAAAGCCCTCCTGGTGATTCAGGACAGCTTCCTTTTGATTTTGTGGGCTCATGAAATTGCTCTATTTCTTATGTGCCTTTGAAGAGCTGCCCACCTCTCTCGTAGGATTTCAGTACATACTTCTCAGACAAGATACAAGGCGCGTCATTAGCGATATCACTCTAAGGAGACATGCTTTGCTCCAGAGGTTAGCAAGAGCATGAGAAAAGTCTTCTCTTATTTCAGACAGCCACAATGGAGAGAGCCGAGCCATTACCAAAGGCAAAATCAAGAAGCCAGATGTTGGGGGTAAGGCAAAAGATGAGGAAGTCTGCAGGACAGAGAAGAGGTGGTGGACAAAGCTGGCACCATTTCAGTAGTAGGACCAGCCAGCACAAGAGAAGATAAAAGAAGAATTTTGCACCAGACCAGCATAAGGAACCTTACTGCAGGCTAAAACACAGCCTAATGTTACAGGAAACTACAAGGAGGGAAACATGCAGGGCTTTTTGGTGGTGTAATAGTTGTGCTATCACTGTGAATAAAGAGTAGCTGTGCTCAAGAAGCCCTGTCCAAAGCTGCTTTCTGCACACCCATCCACCTCTGTCTGAGGCATGCCTTGAAAGGAGTTGTCTCCCCAGAAAAGTGCTTCCCCTCTTGCCCTGCTGTGCTCCTGGGAAAAAAAATGAGGAAAATCAGGAAATCAAAATTGAGCTACGCAGGAACAAACAGTGGGGCAGGAGTTTTGTCTCTCAGGCCACACTCCAAACCAAGACAAGACAAGGGGAGGAGCACTGGCTTCAGTGACACTGCAGAGATGTGCAGCCAAGGGGCATTCAGTGACTGTTGGTGTGGTACACAGCCTCCAACAGCGAAGTTGGACCTTGTTTGCACTGACATGGTATGCAACCATGTCTGAGCTACAGCTCAGAAGGTGCATAACCCTGGGATTTCCTGACTCCATTTCAAATCCTGGAACAGGCTTCCTAGAGAGGTGGTTGATGCCCCATGCCTGTCAGTGTTTAAGAGGCATTTGAACAATGCCCTCAAGAACTTCCTTTAACTTTTGGTCAGCCCTGAAGTGGTCAGGCAGTTGGACTAGTTGATAGTTGTAGGTCCCTTCCAACTGAAATATTCTACTCTATGTAAACAAAGAATATTCTATTCTATTCTATTCTTACCTCTTCAAGCTCTTGACCCAATTTGTAGTTTCAACTGTGACACCTGTTCAACAGCCCATTTTCCCTGGGCCAGCCCGGGCAAACCTCACTCTCCCACCAGACAGCACCATTCACCACATGCAGCCCCCTTACCCTGACATCAAGAGATACTCCCAAGAGACAGTGTTGGGCATTTTGTTTGTTTTTACAGAGGGATCTTAGGTTTCCACTGCTGGGCTTCCCAGGCAGACATCCCCGAGCTGGGAAATCCCCCCAGCTGACTCCCCATCAGCCAATGTGCAGCAGCATAGATCACGTTAGGGCTGCCAACCTTTCCTGAGACTGCTACCCACTCTGCCTACAAGACCCCTAACGCAGCTGTAAGTACCTGCACAGGGTAGTTCCCTGCCATAAAACCAAACCCTTCTAAATCCCAACCACTCCTCCTCGTTTCACGTCCAGACCCCATGCCTTTCTCAGCACAGCCGGATTCCTGACCTCTTCCTTTACTGTACGCGTGCAAGAGCACGTCACTCAACAGCGCAAGGGGGAGAAAAAAAGAATATCCACGGCTGGAAGAAACCCGAGACTCTTCCTAACACAACGACAGCCAACACACAACTGCCAAATCATAAGGAAACCATTAGGGCTTGACAGATGCCCAAATTTAAGGAAGTAATTACAGAAGAACAAGCAGGCTTCTCAGCATCATCATGCCAGAGCATTTGGAACCAATTCAACCCACTCCCGAGTCCCTCTGCTAACTGACTTGCCAGTGGTTAGAGCAGCGCGTGATGATGTTCACATGTGGTTTCCTCAGTGCAATAATTACAGACCTAAGTTCTTCAGAGATACTCATAACTGTTAACACCCTCTCAGTGGCAGGATGGCTGCAACATAGCTGGAAACCTACTTAGCAATGACACAAACTGTCTTTCCAGGTGCTGCAGCCTGACCTTTACACCATGCACAACATATATGCTAGATGTGTAAGATGAACCAGCACAAGAAACACTCGCCCTGCAGTCTCAGCTCACTGGGCAGCAACAGGGATAAAGCATGAAGTGAGGGATGGAAGAACTAACTCTAAGACACAGAATCCTGTTTCAGGGATGCAACTGCCGTGACTCTCTTCTCTCTCTCTCCTCCCTGTATCAATGGGCAAATCAACTAATTAGTATAATCAGATGTTAGAAACGTAACTCCTTATGGGAAACACCAAGAGCAGTTAGCCAGGCAGGCAGATCTGACTGTGGGCAGACTTGTTCTCCAGCCACAGGCACTCACTCTTCTATCACTTTTGCCTTATGGGGAGGTGGAGAATACTGACCCAAAATTAGCATTCTGCGAATTAACCCATCTCTGAATTTTAATACGGAGAGACTTCAAATAGCACGCAATTATGGAGCTTCTTCGAAATACACAGGGAGGGAGAGATCACTGTCCTGACTGGAGATTTTAATCTAGGCACTCTTTATAGTGACACATCAAAAACCACTAATTGATTCAGATCTACTTATTAGCATATACCAAGTATACTCGTAGCCCTTGGTTAAATATACAATCCTTGCTACACCGGCATCAGAAATTTCTGCATTTCAAACTGCTTAGAACAAGCCCCAAGAGCCCCACTCCAGAAATTATTTTGGGTGCTTTTAAAAAAGCTCACACGGTCCTGGTCCTATGTATCTGCAGCCAAGCAGATAATTGAGCCTCTTGGAAGCATCCTGGGACTGCTACAAAGTGCAAGAGACAGACAGACCCTGGGTTTCCACACCAACTGCTAAGAGGATGTAACCAGCTAACCTAGTCGAGTCAGCTCGTACTGCTTCACTTTCTTCTTTAGTTTTATGGGTCCTACGTCCCAGCTTTCATCTTCAGCACCATCCAAAGGGCTTTCATCACTGGACTCCTCTGGGCCCACTTCTCGGTAGTAGAGCTTGTAGCCAGATATCTGGGCATGGTTGGCTGGGGGCTGCCACGTTATCAGGAGAGACTCCATCTTCGCTCGGACTTTTAATTCTGTCGGGGCAAATGGAACTAGAAGAAGAACAAGACAAGAGAAAAACATTCAGCCACTTGTCTCCATATCCCTGCTCTACTGAATCCTCCCTGTCCTTGGTAGCGAGGGAGGGATGTGAGGAAAGGCTGTCCCATGAGTGAGATGCTCCACTGTCTGGCAGAGGAGGGTGGTACAGTTATGCTTTACTGTTGACAGGAAAAAATAATGTCACAAAGCCACTATAGGAGTTTCTCAATGTATTCTGAGATACCACCGTCTTTAACCACTGCTAGAGTCTGGCTTGGACTCAGCTCTGTTTGGCAGAATTGTCTATCTACTCCCAAGTGTCCTAACATAGGGTTTGGGGTTTTTGTTTGTTTCTTTCTTTCCTTCTTAAGAATTTTCACAGCTGCACATGGAGGGAGGAAAGACCCACTACCCAGGCAAGCAGCAAGACATACAGGGGCTGCTCAAGAGAGATAAAGGTGGGTACTTTGGTCCAACCAAAACCAATGGTTATAATTCCCTAATGAAGGCAAGTATCTCCGATTATGCCTTGAGATCCCCAATGTTCTGCACACCCTGCCCCGAACCCCAGGCATTACCCAGCCTCCTACCATGTGTCTGGTTGTCTCTGTCAGGAGTCCGATGCTGGGTCCACTCAGAAGGTGCCCCATAGCCCACGCTGGTGCTGGCTGCGATGCGAACTTTGTATACTTTGTTGGGATGGAGCGAGTAGAGAGTGATTTGTGTCTCATTTCCACCCACTTCAATGGAGGTAAGCTGATCTGCTGGAACCAAGGCAACGCCATTGAAAACATGGTTTTCCCAGTTAAAGGGAAATACAGCTGAGCAGCCACAAAGCCTAGCTACCCCGACGTGGTTTTCACACCCTGGGCTTGCTTGGCTTTGCCCAGTGCAATCTCATGCCACCAGGAAAAACTATAACTACAGACCGGGCAGAGCTGATATCCTGTCTGACAACCCCCTTCATCACATTCAAAACTGCAGGTTGCCTTCAGCACCACTGAGCCTGCCTGGAGGGGAGCTGTCGGAAACCTTGCGGCTGCTGAAGTAACAGCAAAACATGAGCACAGCTGATGGCAGCTGATAGTATGTTCCAGTGCTTCTCATTGCTGTACTTAAATCCTTACCTTAATTTGAACCAGAACTGTCCAGCAGCCCTGCTTTCTGCAAAATTCACACTTTCACCCAAGCCAGACTGAGGTTTTATCACTCCCTCTTCAGCCCACCCAAGTTCATAAGGGAGGTAACAGGAAATTTAAACTGAGAATGGCCTGGGATTTTCACTGTAACAACTCATTAGTCTTGCTGAAGATCCATATTGCCTGTTTGGTGAATGCAGAATTCTTGCTTTTCAGCTTCACCTGGCGTAAACTCAGCTGGGAGCACTGTCCCTGCCATGTAACAGCATATTGCTGAGTGTAATCCCTGGACTGCAAACGTTTCCAAGGTTTTACAACGCCACGGAGCCACGTGCAGGCTCAGGGCAAAAGAACAAGAGCCAGAAGTCACAGTGCAGACTAGTAATCCAGATCAAACACATGGGAACATGGCCAGCATATCATCACCCTTCCCATCCTTCTCTTAGTAAGAATCATGACCCTGGCAAGTGAGAAGCTGCAGAGCTTTGACAGTTTTAAGAGCAAATACCCAGAAGGATTAGCAAAGCAAGCACACGTGGAATTGGAACAGCCACATCCAGCATAGGTAAACGTTACCATCCCTGCTGAAGGCTTTTTAGAGTGTCTGACAACATAAATAAAACTAAATAAAACTCAGCAATGTAGCAACACAGGCTGGCCAGGATACTTGCTTTTTTTCCACAAGTATCACTTTGATTAGACTCCATTTTAAAGGAACTGAATGCATTTACCCTTATTCCCCAACCAGCATAAAGCTCTTCCCCCAAAACACACAGTGCAAATGGCACCAAAGGGTTGCTCATGCAGACATTCCTGGGGCAGCACAAACATGTACGTGTCAGGCCATTTCCCTGGGGACACAGGCTCCTCCACAATCCCAAAAAAAGCACCTTGAAGTAGTGTGAAGTAGCACAGCACTGGCACTGCTGTGACCACCAACATCAGAGCCAGGCTGAGAGAGGGCTGTTCTCCCTTGGGTAAAAAGGGGTCCCTCAGTTTTCAGCATTGCACCTCCTCCCCTCAACATGACATGCTGTTAGCACTGCTGGAGCAGAAGATGCAACCCCACTCCCTCCCCAAATGGTGTTTCCCTCACCTTCCTTGAGGGTGCAGTAGTCGATCTTGTACTTAGTTATCTTGCCATTACTCAGCTCTGGAGGAGGAGGCAGCCATGTCACACGGATATCACCAGGAGTCATGCTCGACAGGGACAGCTGAGGGGCAGCACTAGGAACTGGGCAGAAGCAACAATGGGAAGTCAGCAAAGACCGGGACAAGACCTCAACACATCTCTGCCAGCTCTCTCAGTTGGCAGGAGACCCTGCGCAGCCGCTGGTGACATGCTGTCACAGGGGGAACCAATACCCTGCAGCTCTTCAACAGCTCAGATCATCAGCAGCGTGTCTGGGGAGGGGAGACGGTGGGCTGCTCAGCTTGAACAGGCTGATCAGAGCCTGTTGGCCACACCACACTACCCTCTAAGGAAGCAAAATGTAAGGGACCACATGTCCACTGCAAACTGATCAGGTTAGCACAGACCAGCTAATTGGCCTACCCTGAACTATGGAGCATGAAGGAGACACTAAAGGAAATGGCTCATAGATCCAGACTTCAGTCTGGGAATCTCCATTCCCTCAAGAATCACAGCTCTGTGCTGCAGGCAGCTTTCATGCTTTCAACTCAGCTTTTCAGGCTTCAGACACATGCACATGGGACCACGCAGTTCACTACATCAAGAGTATTAAAAGCACATAATGCACCCTGCAGCATAGCAGGGGCTTGCACAAGGTCTGCCAAAACCATAGTTTCTTGCCTCTGTCCTGCAGTCTGTTGAAAGCTGCATGTCCCCCCAGCTGGGCAGCTGTCCTTCTGGCACTCTGCCTTTACTGCTCACAAAATGCTACATGATAAATGGTAAAATCAACACAAACTACTGGCTCGTAAGGGAGCCAACCTCAAGGCTGCTCCTACCCCTACAAACTGCAATAGATGTCTATCTTCAGAGTTGAAATCAAGTCTGGCCCAGAGTCAAGCTTGCAGCAATATCATATTAGCTAGGTGAAAGCTCAGAGGTGCTGACTGCAGTTCCTGCAGGATTTTCATGGGCCTCAGTGTCAGTGAGGTCATTTTCATGCTCCTCATCACCCAAGCTGATCGTCAGACCAGGATGCTTTGGTTTTGGTTGGTTTGTTGTTTGTTTGTTTTAAAAGGGCTTCTGGCAAGAGGCTGTAGGAGCAGCAAGTTTAGGTTTCTAGGAGTTGATACTATTCTCCATATCATATTTAATGCTCACCATGAAACAGGCCAAGAATGTTTTTTAGGCACCAGTACCCATCTAATTCAACGCACCGTCCTCCAGGGTCTGCACAATGATAGAAGAGGATGTCCGGCTGGCTCCAAGCTGAGAATACGCGACCACATAGAAGACATAGTTGGTATTGGGTTCTAGATCTTTGACTTGCAGCTCAGTGGTATCATTATTGACAGCAAACTGGTATTCCACGTTATCTGTTCCTAGAGCCAAGGAAACACGCATCAGCAGGTCAGTGAACTACCAAGACACTCCTCGAAAAATCACTTAACTCACAAGGTCCATAGTGTAAATCCACCTTAAAAAAAATCACTATGTCTTCTCCAATTTCCCCAGCACCTGCACAAAACCCATCTCTTATGTGAACTCTTCAGGCAGAAACATTCAATGCCTCAATGTTAACATCTCCATTTTGACTCAAGCTCCTTAATCCATGCTAAGGCAGCTGAAGTTACCAGCTTAATTTTCAGGGGAGCTCTGGCAACAGTTCAGCAAGAGTATTGGCTTGCTGGCTGTTTGGGAAGACACATCCCAAGAGACTCAAGTGCCTCACTTCAGATACTGGGTGTGAATAATTTAGCAATTACTCCTGTACACAATGTAGTTGTTTAATACCTCCATTAATAATCACACCCTTTACACATAAAATCAATGTGTTGCAAGAAAAAGTAAAGAACAGCAATAACTTTCCAGAAGTGCCTGGTCCCACTAGCATCCAGACAACTCAGCTACATGGACACACTACTGCTGGTGAACAAGTTAGCGTATGTCAGCTAATCCACAGGCAGTGTCACAGGCTGATGCTGACTCCAAGAGAAAATTCCTTTACCTGCAATGGAAAGGGCTAAACTAACTGGAATTGCCTCACACTTGTCACTAGCTGGGAAAGAAAGTCAACCTGTGCCTTGTGTCTTGTACCTACCCACAGCCCGTTGGTAATGTAATGAGAAGCCAATGATCTGCTCGCTGTTGTACTCTGGCCGCTCCCAGGACACGAGGACTGTGGTGCTGGAGAGAGACACAGCTGACACCTTCTTGGGAGCGCTGGGCAAACCCTCCCGCACGATCACTGAGAGCTTGGCAGTGGCACAAGCCATGCCCAAGATGTTCTCAGCCACACACTGATAGTAGCCAGCATCCTCCAACCCGATCTGATTGATCACAAGGCTCCCACTGCTCTGCACCTTCACGCGCCCGTTGGAGAGGATGGCCTCACCGTTCTTCAGCCAGTGAATGGTCGGGGCTGGCTCGCCCTCTGCCTTGCAGACAAACCGGGCCGTGCTGGCTCGGGTGCGAGAGATGGTTTCAGGAGCCTGGGAGATGCTGGGTGTAGCTGGGAGGAGAGAGGACAAATTAATGCAGGAAGGAGGAGGAAAAGACAGCAAAGCAAATCCCTTCTCCTCCCCACTCGGTGCTATGTTTTATTCAGTAGCAGCTTTGCTTACAAGATAGGATTTGCCAGGCAGACTCTAGAGGCTTAATTTAGACTCTGTCCAAAAGGAAAAATAAATTCTGTATCAATCATGTGCTGCGTTCCCTGATCCCAGGCTGTTCTCCCTGCTGGCTTCCACAATACTGATAGTTAATTGGTGATACAGATTTCCATGGGGGAACCCTGGAGAACAACAATAAGGCATAAACCGGTTCAGTAAATACAAGGAACTAAACCCCAAACCCCCTCTGCCACCGAGACCTATCCCAATCCAGGGCCTCCTGGCTCTAACCTGGCTCCCTTCTTACCCAGCACAGGCCACAAATGCAACTTCTTTGGGAGCTCTTGGATGTTGGTCCAGGTAATATACAGCTACCTGGAGCATTTATCCTGCTCTCTACTCACCAAGGACCCGGAGCTCAGCTGCGGCTGTAACGAACTGCCTGGTCTGGGGTTTGTTAGCACGGCAGACGTACACCCCTGAGTGATGGGGCTGGCTGGAAGGAATGAGGAGATTTGTCCGGCCCAGCACAATCACATCTGTGGAAACGGGCTTTCCATCTACAGGAAGAAACGTGCACAAAGTGGGAGGGAGCCCCAAGCTGCCCTTTACGAGGGCTTGTAAACAACACGTGTACTAGAGCCAGGATCACAGCTGCAGAGTGGAGAGACCCCCAAATCCCAAACCCCAGCCCAGAGGAGGATTCCTGCTGGGACACTCCTCAGTGCTTGACTGAGCATCAGCCAGCCCACACCAACATTGGCCCAAGGTTTAGTTTAGCCTGTAGTAACCGAAAAATTTCTGTTTCGGATCAAAATAGTCTCTGATGCCTAGGGTGTGCCTGCAATGAGACCCCCTAGGAATAGCACATTGAAGGGAAAGCTATGCTAACACACATTTTGGAAAAGCTGCTGGATCTGCCTGCCTAGCCCCATGCACAAACACACACGCCTCCTCCCCTCACTCATTAATGCAAGTGTCAGCAGAGCACTGAATCACTAACAACTATGGGGTTCTTCCCTCCGGGTCTCAGTCATGAACCCAAAGTTACTGAGCTTCCTGATTCATTCTTTGCCTCCAGCTTGGCTCCTGATCTGTAAGGTATCAGGAAGACACCTGGTTCTCCTTGGGGCTCTGGTGCTTGGGTCAGAGACATGGGCCATGAACTGCCCTCTCCCCATTCTCCTGGCTAGATGTTCAGCACTGCTGAGTAGGGAAGGAGGAAAGGGTGGCTGCAGCTCCCTGGCCAGAAGCTGAGCTGTCCTTCTACAACTTCAAGTAGCCCTAGGCTCCTCAGCATGTTATAGACAAAGCAGGAGGCTGGTGCTGGGCACTGCTTATTGTCAGCACTGCTCTGATGTGAGAAACATGGGGACCATGGCGTTGGTACCTCTGAATGAGTGTTGGGGAGCAAAGCCAAAAGCTGGGGACAGAGTATGGGCAAGCACAGACTGGCCGAGGAAAGGCTTGGATGGGAGGTGAGGAACCCATGGCCAGCTCTGGCACAAGTTAGCAGACTGGGAGAGCCAGCCCATTTGTGCAGTACTGTGCAACACTGGACCTTGTCCCTCTCCACCTGCAGAAGCACAAATGTCTTTCAGACAGCAAAAATTCAGCACTGGCCTGCCTTTAGCTCTCACAGATTCAGCTGAGCCTGTACCTCAAGATAGAAGCAAGCTCTCCACCTCCACTGTGAGCAGCTGCACCTACTTAGCACCATCAGCAGGGAATGCAGCTGAGATCAGACCTTCTGCCCTCTCCATCCATTTTGGGGGTCTTTAGATGGCCTTACAGTTCAGTCGCTGCATGCTTAGAGGAGGAGAAAAATCTGTGTACCCCATTTGCACTGGAGCAGTTTGAAAATCTGACTCCAGATGGTAGCAATTATCTGACACCACCAAGGCTGGCAAGAGCCAAACTGGCAACCTGGAGGCACAATCCTCAGTGTTATCTACATGACTAATCGCCCAGTAACCCAGCCTGCTCTTTAACGAAGTCTTGGAAAGAAACATGCTCGTATAACAGAATTGCTAGCACTGTTAATCCATCTTTTTTAATTGAAGAGTCCACACCAGGAAGTAGAGGAGGACCAAGGAAACACTTTAAAACAAAGCATGCAAGGAACTGTTTCATCAACCTTTCCCCCCTTCCCCCTCCTCTTTCTCCCATCCAAAAAACTTTCATAGTGATAATTAACTCTAATAGTATCTACTCCACTATGGGTATCAGTAGCTCTCAGTAAAGCAGTAAGTGATCTACCATGGGAAAACTGAGTATTTGTAATTGTGAAGTGCACAGGATAAACCAGAAACATTTCTGCCAGAACATTTAATCCTTGCTGATTTGATTTCCAAAGTTGTATCCTCTGAGATTTTTTTGCTCCTTTTTTGTGGGGAAGAGGAAATACTTATACACACTAAAATCACTGCCTGTGGACAAGTCTGGGCTGAAGACCAAGCACAATAAATGGTTACAGGGGAGAGAGTCTTAAACTGTGACCCGGATTTATGAAAATGACTGAGAGCCTTTTCTGGGGGAGAATCGACTCCTGAGCTGAGAACGTCTTCAGTGAGAGACTCTGAAACACATCTGGTGGATGTGACACTCAGTGAAGTGACAATAGCATCCTACCTGTGACTTAGGCTATCAGCCCTGGGTAACGTATGCCAGTCTAGCTCATTTGTACATCTCTGACGAGATCTAAACGTCTTCTCAATCCTTCCACTACCAATCTGACCACAGTAATATTTTTTAATAAAAACCTCCCATCAACACACCCAGTCACTCCAATGATTAACAGATCTTACCATGTTTTATAATCCTGCAAGATAGTACAAGTTATTTCTCCAACGCAATGGCAGATTCCACAGAATCCCTACTAACCTCTGAGTCCCCAGAGGAGTGGCATAGATCTGACCCCATCTCATGACCTTCACTGCTCAAGGTCATACAATGAGAATGACTAATTTAGATCAAAAGGCATCAAGGCACTAGAACTTCATGTATTTCACAGGTCAAGCAACTATAAAGTGAACTGCGGGCTTTGTAACCTTCTAGATTTAATTAGCAATTCCAGTTTAGCAAGGACACCCTACACTGCAACACCACCTGCATCATTAGGTACTGATGTAACAAGCACCCTTCCTGTCCCAGAGATTTTTCTGCTTTTTAATTGATTTTCCAAATAAAGTATCCACAGGTTCCTCCTGACAACAAAAGCTCAATTCTGTCCCTCATGCTCACCCTGTCGTATCCAGGAGACGAAGGGGGTGGGATCAGCAGCTGCCATGCACTCCATCACCACGCTCTCCCCGGCCACCACCGTGGTGTTCTCTGGAGCAGCAACGATGGTGACATCTCCTCCTGCTGGCTGGGAACCTAACATCAAAAACAAAAAGAAAAGTCTATCCTTCCAGATTACAAAGTCCCCAGAAAAACACAGAACATAGAGTCCAGACACCTCAGCCATGCTTCCCCAGGTAGTCTCACATGTGGTAATGGCTCATGCCCACTTGAAGGAGAAAAGCAGGTCTTGCTTCTATATGACTACAATATTTTTGCTAAAGAAATGAACGAAGGGGTGCCCTGCAGATTTACTCTAACCATGCTGGCCCTAGTAAAAATTAATACTCGGATTTTCACATGGAAAATAAATAGTTTCAACACAGCACCTTCATTGACTGTTGCTAAATGGATGTTTGTTAATTAGATGAAACAAGATGCTGCTATCCTCAAGCAGAGCAACAGCAACACAACACACCTTTTGCCAAGGCATTGTAACGGCTCAGAAATAATCTAGAACTTGGTTAAAGAAATTTTAACATCTAGACGCTGTACTGTAAACTGCAACAAAGAGAGGTCAAGCCTCTGTGTCCAGGCCTTCACCTGATAGTACAAAGACTAGATCAGCCAATTACACATCTAGAGGAGAGCATGCTATTTAGCTTATACGTGCACAGATGAACAGCCAACATGTAAATCAAGCAATGTTTACAGGAAGATCTATAGGCTGCGTTGAACAATGTCTTGAGAATGCGATGGGGATTTTTTGCTTGAAATGAACCTTCTGCCTGTGCCTGCCCACTGCTGAGCAGAGGTTAAGGGAAGGTTAAGGAAATGCCTTTGCAGCAGCCAAACTTCTGTTGTCAGATGAAAATAACCGGAGCACTCTTGAGCAGACCAGACTGTTCATGACCCTCAACAGTAGCAACCCTGTTCTTCCAGCTCTCCCACATATGTCTAACTCTGAGGGACACTTTTGTTGTTGTCCTCATGAAGGGAAAAATAACTGCAGATGAATCATGTAGTACAACTGATTCTTAGGCCTGCTCCAGGTGCTCCCATGATCTAGCAGAGAAAGTTGGTGGCAGGTCTCGACGTAATAAAAGCAGGACCTTTTTGCATAGTACAAACTCACTGTCTCAAGGTGCTGCCAGTTCAAAAACCAGGAGGTTCAGACAAGCTATGAACGACACATTTACTGGGACTCTTAAATATGAAGGTTTCACTGCAGTCCCCAGCCCAAGATGTTCCCACATCCCCGACTGTCAGATGCTGGGGGAGATGTCCAAGGAAAGCACCATGTCCTCCATGCCCAGTTTTTTTTACATGCTCTCCTCTTGCATCTGCTGTGGTCACTTTTGGAGACAGCACTGCAATGGCTGGACTTCTGGCCTGGCCCATGCTGGCCACTGATGTGGCATCCAAGAAGCACTCATTCATACTTGACTTTCTTGTGAATATAAACCAGAGAAACCTTAGCCTCAGCATGCAGGCCGGCCTGCATGGTAGGAGGCTACACACTGCTGCACTGAATGCACCACACTCAGCCCATCTCCAGGCTTGTTACCATTTACTCTAGCACAGCAGTCTTGCCAAAGAGAGTTGCTTCAACACTGAAATCTTCTTGCAGTCCATACATGCGTGAAAGGGATTTCCATCTGTAGTATTCTGTGAGTGCAGTTTAAAAGGAGCTAGCAAAATCCCTGAGGCACCAAGGGAAAACAGGAGAGAGCAGGAGCCAGTGCTTGTCCAGCAGATGGAAGCAGAGACCGAGGAGCACCCGCTGTCCCCTACCTGGGGCAACGGCTGGACCACACTAAACTGCAACCCCAGCCCTGGGCAAACACCAGCAATAAGAGCTGCCATGGGGCACGAAGGAAAAGCCAAGCCAACTATCCTCCTTCCAGTGGAACAAGTATGCTACACAGAGGACCTGGTGTGTACAGGCACATACAATCTCCTTTTGTGCTTACAGCACAGTGTGGGCTGGCCAGGGCTTTGCTACATTCACATACATTAGCTGTTCACATCGTTCATGCCTACACTTTCAGCCTCACAGCCATCACATCCAGCCACAGCAGGACAACTCGGGGGACAGAACAGGGACAAGAAGAAACTATGTAAGACTGTGGATTCAGAGGCCTCATTGACAAACAGATCAAAGTCCTGGCCGCTCTTAACTGCGGCGCCAAGGCTGGGCTTGAGAACTACTGAGACAGAAAATGGGCTCAATGCAAAAACAGGCACAAGAGCTTCCACAACAGGCACGTAAGCTGAAGGATCAGAGAAACACAAGGCTCTTTGGAACAGCAGCTTTCTTTTAACTCCAGCTCCAGTCAACAAAGCACTAAAATCCACAAGTAATCATCAGTCCTGCAAAACAACTGAGCACAAGGACTCCAGTGAGACCCAGATGGATGGGTGAGGCTGCTCAGCACATTGGTAACGTGAGGCCTCTACCCTTTCTCTACCGCATATGGCACGAGAGGGATGAGGCAACATCAGAGAAAGAGCAAGGAGAAGGAGCTTTCCAGACAGGATTTGGAAGGAGGCACATGAGAAAGCACGAGAAGCAAAGGAAAAGGCTTCTACAGCAGCCATTGCAGGGAAAGCCACAGTGCTGGGAAGACACTGGAGAACCCAACAAGTTGTGATGAGGTTGGTTTTAAGAGTGAGCTGGGAAAAGAGTTGCAAAGGAGCCAGGTGAGGAGTTGCTCTCTGCTGAGGGGCTGGCAGCATGGCTAGACATGGCCGCACATCTCCCCAAACCACAGGCTCAGGCCCAGCTCACCCTGCACAGGGCTCAGCGAGCCTCAACTGCCACCATGGAAACCCATTACCCATCGTGGGGCTACAGCAGCTTTTGGTGAAAATGAACAGAGCAGCAGCCTACACCCCAGGTCCTGGGAGTGGGAGTATACAGGGACAGACTTCCAGCCTACCATGGGAGTGAGCTTCTTTACCCAACAGCACCGGCTGCCAGCGTACCTGCTGGGCAGGATATGGCTGAAACGCGTCTGTGTGCATAAAGCTGTCCTTTTCTGCAGTGCTGGGGGAAAAAAATAAATATAGAGTAAAAAAACAAAACAAAACAAAAAAAAAAAAAAAAAACCACCACAGGCCAGATGGCAATAGATTCCCTGCCAGATTTCCAAGCAGCTTTCTCTACCAATCTTATGGCAGAGGAAGACAGAAAGCTCCTCAAACCTGACTTAAACACTCATCTGTTGCATTCAGATACAACAGCTGGCAAAGGCACCTTACAGGTTACAGAAACTTCATGTGAAGGCACTTGTCCCACACCTAAGATCACATCATTCAGTCCCTAGACAGCTGTCTTGCAGTGCTGCCAGTCACTAGGAGAGGGATTTTGAGCTGCACAAACCTTCACTCTGAAACAGCCCCAGGAGCCATCAGCGCAGCTCTGCAATCTCCTGGTATAGCAGAGCCACTGTGAAGCACTGCTGTAAAGGCACAGCCTATAGCTTCACCCTTCCTTGGGGCCTCGCACTTCTACTGGCTGGGGAAGGACGAGCGAAACGCTTCCACCCTCACCCTGAACAGTCCCACAGCAGCACCACATACTGACCTTCCCTCTGGTGCTGCCTGTCCCACACCCTGGGTGCTGGGGAAGGGAAAGAGCAAGGAGCTCGCTGGTGGCCAGGTAGCAAGCCAGTAGAAACCAGGCTGTGCAACCCAAAAGGGCAGATGGCTAGCTGCTTATTAGCTCCGTACTCACTCTGCAGAAGGAAGACAGAGAGCTCATATTGGGGCTTCCTGACAGTCAAATCCAAGGGCACAACTCAAGGTCTCTCTGACAACCAAGAGCGGTAACAGCCACAGGGATCTGTAGCTCAAACATGCATTTCTGCTTCTTTCTCCCTTGGCCAAAACTCTTGATTTCAGCCTTGAAAAACTATTGGGAAAACATATTAGCCTAGACCCTACGTCTGTCACTGATTATTATTGAAATTATATTACAAAACCAAATAGTTCTGCTTGCTTTCCCAGTACATTCCTGGGTGTGTGCATGGATGAATGCCCCATACACCACTTGCACACACAAACGCATTTCTCTTCAGCTTTGTATTTCACTGTGGGTCTGCCAGAGAAAGCCTACAAGTCAAGCTCCTCTTTAAACTGAGCCCCCTTTAGAGTACATTTTTCACTTGCTATCTCAATAGGCTGGTTGGACAGGATGGATCACAGGTTAACTGCTATGAACTGGGTTTCATTCGGTTTGAAGAGTTCCCAAGAATGGTACTAAACTAACTAGGAAAACCTCCACACAGGGGATTCCAACAAACATCAAAGATTAAAACCAATGGTTTTGTCTCCACTGCCAGTAAGATAATTTCAGGTCAAGAGGGAATATTGTCAGAGCCAAAGGAAAAAAGAGCTGCAGTTTCCAAGACATCTTTCACTGCCTGAACAAAACAGGTCACTGAATGCACCTGCACCATGCTGTCCATTCTGTGGTACTAAAAGCTTTCACAGTGCTGCTATCTAAAACTTCATCTTTGAGACTTCTCACTGACCCCCAGCTTTGTTTTGTCTCTCCAAGTAGCAAAACTGCTCTAGGCAAAACCTTTGCACAGCCCAAGGCACAACCCATGGATTCGTATCAAAACTTGCTGTCACTGATGGCCTTTGTGAACTTTTTACCGTTCTGAATCAGATGGATCAATTTTACCCTTTTTTACTGAAAAAAAATGCCTGTAGGTGCCAAGTGCAGCTCTGGGATGACTCAGAGTAGTGCAATAGGACTGAGAGAAATCCTCTGGGCACTGAAAGAGTTAAAGAAGGTGGCACTTTTCCTGCACAGTTCGTCAACCTGTCCACATGCTTGTGTTTGCACAGGAAGACAGCAAGGGTGCCATCACAGAGCAAGAGACAAAACTTACTGGTAATTTGTAGAAATATTTCAAAATATTCCCCTAGGTTTTATTGTTTACGAGCAATTCACTCCAGCAGACTTCTCAGTTTATGCGTTTTTCCACTTTCCTGTCATGAAACGGGAAAGTCAGGCCAAATTTGGGTGCTCCACTTCTTTGTACCATTGCTTTCACAGGCATCTCTCAGCGTCTGGAGTTGGGTTCCAGGGCCAGATGGTGGGCAGGCACAGAGGAAATAAAACAAATTGCTTATGATCAAGTGTAGTATGAAACTGAAAGGAGGTGGGGAGGTGAGCACAGGGAACCTTGAGACAGCAAGTGAGCATGCCAGACAGACCTCAGCACACAGGCTGCCTAACCTCTAAAAATCCAATCTGTATCATTTCAAAGTGAAGGAGAACTGCGAGCAGCGATGTGAAGTGAGGCACCATGGGGAGCTGCCTGGGACAAAGCTCAAAATGTTTATTTGAAGTTATAGCCTGAGTTATAACATACAAAAGTGTTTTCAAACTCCAAGAGTTTACAACTTGGGTCTGCCTCTAATGCATCCATAATTCATCAGCTATCCTCTCCTGCCTCCCTGCTCGTTAGCACAGAGTATCAGCGAAGAATTCAGGCAGTGCAACAGGAGAAATGCTTTTCTGTTCAGCCAATTTGAGACGGTCGTTTGCAGTGACAAGAGGATGACTTCTTGGACAGGAACTAACACCTCTCTCCGACTCCATAAACACCCTGCCTCGGCGAAAGTGCTGGAAGGTTAAACATGACTTGCATGGTGACACATTCAACTCTCAGCTGTCAGCAGTTCAAGATTTGGAGATATCCAACAATCAAGCCACAATCTTCTGTTCTGCGAACTTTCTCACCCTCTCCGGAGGAGGAGCATGAAACCTTATTCATCCCTGAGAGCCTCCTCTGGGAATAGATTCTAGCACTGAGCAGCTGTTCATTAGAGAAAGTCAATGCTGTCACTGCTGTTATTCTGCAGACAATAAAGGAGCAAATTGCCCATTGCAAAGCACACACCTTCAAAAATGCAGGCGCTGTGTTTGCAGAGCATGTCCTACTCCCACTCCCTAGCTCTCTCCTTTTTCTCACACAACTCACAGACCTCCTAGACTGTTCAGGGAGAAAATTGACAGCAACCATGGAGGAGAAAAAAAACCATCCTCCACACCTGCCTTCCTTCTCCCTTTACACCATCCTGGAAATGTATCTACAATTTATTTCTACTCCTGGGCTAGACCCAGGACAGGAGATAACTAGCACATAACATCTCTAGGTAGGACACTCACCTAACTGTATCCTAACACTTTGGCATATCTGCTTTGGGGGCAATATAAACAATATCAGATCTCAAACCTGAGCATGCTTAGCAACAAGCATTTCTTCTTTTGTAACTGTCTTCATCTGACCACAGCAATGCACTGCTTTGCAAACAGGAAAGCAAAGTAGCCAAGAGAGGACTGGCACCAGTGATTCTTCAGAAGTGGCTAGAGATGCTAGGTGCTGCCCTTCAAACACCCTACAATTCAGGCCTCCCCAAAGTATCACAAAGTCAAACACTGCCTCCTCTTCCCTTGTCCCCAAACACAGCTCTCACAACCACGCATCCTTTTTAAAAATTACCATTTGCTTCTTTGGGTTTTTCTTCCACCTTTGCTATATCAGCCCCTGTGGCAGTTTGGATCCAAGTTCTGTTTTCCTCTGTCACTGAAGCCGGGGAGGGATGACTTCTGGTTACAAGATTATAGACTCAATTAACCAAACATTTGGTACTGCTTTGATTGTTCTCAGCCTTGAAAACTCTTCCTCTGCAGAGGATCAGGCTTTGGCTCACAAGCCTTACAGGAGCTTTTAGATGTGTGCTTCAGCAGAAATTCCAGCACTGACAATGCCTGGGTACCAGAAGTGCAAAAGTTGTCCCAGTGTAATCCGGCAGCACCAGTGCCCATAGCCTCCGTCATCAGAAATGCTCCTTTCTTTCCCTTTTCAGGCAGCTGCAGTGCGCCTGGGTCAGTGCACAAGTCATCTCAGAAAGAAGGCTGAAAAGGAACCCGGCTTTTATTGCACAAGTGACACTGTATTGGCGTAATGGGTTTTTTCTGCCCAATAGTATAAATGAGTTCAGTAAATCAGTTTTGTATTGTCTTTTTACCTCATATCCTCAAAACGTTTTGTAAGCAGTTATGTATTTGTCAATGCAAACATTTAACTGAGAAGCTGAACAGGGAAGAATTTATCTCCATGTTCTGGAATAGAGACAGAGTCTCTCTTCCTACTTACTAAGTTAGTGCTGCAGTAGAGCAGCTACACATCATTTGTCATCTTTAAAGCAGCATCCAAAGAAACATGCAGAAATGATTAAAACATAGAAGTTCAATCCCTTTCTTAGCGCCATTAAGAGACCCCCCACCTACAGCACTTGTACCTTAAACAACTATCACAAAATCCCCAAAAAAGTAGTCAGCAAACAGATCCCAAAATACACAGTGCAACCTACACTTCTAACAGCAGGCACAAAACCTGCTCCTTTAATGTCTACATATACACACATGCAAAAAGGAGAATTTAATAGATGAAATAGACTTCTATGATTTAAAAAAAAAAAAGAGAGAGAGAGAGATTAATGAGTTCGGATGAGGAGTGTTCATTTACTACCTGGACACATTCCTCAGACCAGCACCTGCCCCAGCTTCTGGTGTCTCTCCATGGAGCATGTTACATGCCACGTGTGGCAGGAGGAGCTGCTCTAGGAACTGCTTTCCACTTGGCTTGAGAAACAGCCTGTTAAACATTTTCCCCAGCTCTATGTCCTGTGTCTGGAAGCCTGGGCAGCGCACGGATCCCAGTCCAGGCAGGCAGAAGGGCCATCAGGCAGTCTTCTTTCATTCCCCTCGACTTCTTTATACAGCTGACAGACTGCAGCTCAGAAATTAAATCCTTTCATGTACTAGCTCAGCCTAAGTTGACACCCTGAACTGTACGTAACCAGAAGCCCAGAAAAATGCTGAGCAGTAGAAGGTTTCCAGGAATTGCCTTGGATTTTTAGGGGGATCTTCCCCCACCCCAAACCCCTGATCCTTCAGGGCACAGAGTTTTACACTTGCAGGGTACATTTAGCTCTGCTGCAAAGCAGTTGGAGTGTGCTTTGCCCACCACTCCACCTCCTGTAAAGCTGTCAACATTGGCTCTCTGTTTGTGTACATGCATTTGGAACTGCTCTTCATCACGCCAAAAGGGACGGGAGCCAGCCAGACTGCACGACGAATTCCCGCTCGCTTCCCCAGCAAGAGCTTGGAAGCGCCTACATTTGCACCGCTCTGAGCGGGAGCTAGGCAAAATAACCAGGAGGTGCCATGCCGACAGCCGCCGCGGTCGTGCAGCCTTGTAGCCCCACTGCACAAGGAAAGCTGCTGCTTCTTATGAGAATTAGGGCTCTTCCGGTTTTCTGCCACAGGCCCAAGTTAGCCAAAGGGTTGGAGACCTCAGGCCATGCATCTGAATGCTCAGAAGCCTGAAGATATATCACAGAGAGTTTCTGGGAGGCAGAAGAAGCAGACCACGAGCTGGAATGAGGCAGAGGCGATAGGAAACCCAAGTTTAGGGCACAGTGGACACTGAGACCTACCAGAAGGACTGTGTTGGAGCAGCACTGATAATGTCACCTTTTTAGATAATAACTATTAATTAATAAGCCTTTAACCATTCTTGGCACATTTTCACAGGCCTTAGTGCAAACAAACTCATTAAAAGAAAGTTATTCAGTGTGCAGTAGGAGTTAAGCCTCTAGACTGGATGAGAGGCCAACAAAAAGAAGTAGTGAAGAAAACAGCAGAGGTACCTCAGTGTCTCTGAAGCAGTTTGGAGAATGGCAGAGCAGTCTCCCTCACCTAACCCTAAGACCCAGACAGCTTATGTTACTAAAGATGAGGCCTTAAAGCACTGCAAGCCCCAGCCATTCCCCAGCAGCTGCCAGAAACACAGACAAGACAGACAAGGGCTACAGGAGGATGCTTTGCAAAGTTATCACCACATCAGGAACCACCACACTACACCAGGCATGTCCCACAGCTGACAACACTGATGCTACTGCAACACACCATTCTCAGCAGCACAAGGGCATAACCAGCTTGATGCAATCAAGTCACTGTGCTGCTGTCAGCACATCTCTCAGCATCTCCATGACTCCATCTGCTCAGTTTGTAGCTTAGCTAACTCATAGAAGTGAAGGTGCAAAAGTGATCGCCAGAAAGCATCAGAAGACCCTTAACAAAAGCCACAGTATCAGAGATTTAAATGTAGACCCTCCCCAAACCAGTAAACACCAAATGGCCCTGAGGACCTAAGCTTGCCACCCTCTGGGATTCAGTAGGAACATTCCCACAATTCTTTTAACAGTCAGTACATTAGCTCTATTCATCATTTTGCTAGGCCAGCACACCACCTTCCAGGCTGATGCAGAAGAAATCTCCAAGAAAACAAAGCTGTAAGGCAGGTAAAGATACTCTGCTACCTCTTGCACAGAAAGGAGGCAGAGAGATGGTCAGCTGAAGACCCTTCTGGCTCAAGGTGACAAGCCCTGAAACTCCTCCTTACTCAGCCACCTCACATTGTCTCAGTGACTGGAACCATTTCACTCCAGTAACTTCTTCCTTGTGCTCAGAGGCTGATGTTTCCCAGGGGCTGACACCTATTTCATCAGATCTATTTGCAATTCAGATTTATTTGCAACATCAGATCTATTTGCAATTCACATACATCTAGCAACAGCAGAGAGGCAACAGGCTGAAGGCCCTAGGCTGTGCAGAAGGACATAACCTGCTTTTTTTGCCACCAGGGCTTGTGCTCTGCCCCATTCCGTCTGCCAGAGATGGCCACTCACATTACTGTTACACACAGCTTTGAAAAGAGGGTGGGAAGCCACCTCATAGTGTGGTCTCCCTGATGCCAGGTACACAGAATGCTTCCTGCAAGCTACACTTCGAACACACAACATGCTGGGAGCCTACAGTAACACAGTCTGGCAGCAAACAAAGACTGCCAACTTGGAAGGAAGAACTAAAAGCAGATGGATGCATCTGCATTAACGCAGGACAATACAAATCTGTTTTTCTACGAAAAGTCTGGAAGGAAAGCTGGCTTTCCATGGGGAAAGATCATTAGTGATATCCACAGATTCTGTCAAAGCCCTCCGGCTGGACACTTGCTGCGTGCCGCAGAGAGCCTTGATCTGTCTAAGGCTGTGCCTGAAGACACAGTGTTTGGTAACAGCACCTGCCCCTCCTTATCCCATCCTTCTTCTCTTTTCCTGCTTCTCACTCTAGTCCACAACCCATGTGGCATCGCCCCTTGGCTGCACTGGAAACAGAGTTGTGCAAAAGCATCTCTCAGTTACTGAAGGCAAACTCCCAGCTGTGTCCTGAGCAATCCCTGGCATCCAAGCAAGGGCTCAGAGCAGCACAGCTCGGCTCCTGATTCAACCTCCCCCATGATCTGGGCCGACTCACCCCATTCTTGTTCCTTAGTATGACTGGGCCCATAGATACTGGTGGGTCTTTGAGACAGGGACAAGCCTCCTCCATATGTCTGTCCCATATCTAAAGCAATGGGACCGTGAGCTTTGCTATGCCTCTGGACACTTGCAACATCTTCACTCCAGCTGTTAAGGATGCTGTAAGCGCCGTAGGGTACTGCTAGCCCTCGACCTCAGAGAGCTCCTGAGGCTCTGCTGTAACACAGATGATTAATAATTAACAAGTGCCATCAGGAACCCAACCACATCAACCTTCCTGTCCCACAGCCCACTGCAAGTTGCTGACCTAATTATGATCTCTATTCTTAGCTCCCTTCCAGCCTCATGGTGCAGGCACAGCCTGTTCAATACTCTCTGGGAGATGCCAGGTGTAATCCCTGTGGTGCAGATGTGTTGATGCACCACACGGTTACACCATCACCAAAAGACTCTCAGAGGAGCGCTGAATGAAGCCTGATGCTTAAACCGTGCTTCAGTCAGAGACTTACCAAACACCAGCTCTTATTTCAGAAAGCCTCAAAAGCACAGCAGATCTGGATTAATAAGAGCTGCATGTGGAGAACACTGGAGGACTGCAAACCATCCCTGAATTTCACCATCCCTGGTCTTCAGGAGTCAGAGACAGAGCTGTCTGTAACACTCAAGTCTGGCCATACCTGACAGCTCCAAACATCATGCATAGCCAACGTTGCATGTAGGAGAGACCAGTTTCCCCTCAGGACCTAGAAACAGCTCACCTATTCCCAGCTGTACATCCCTTGTTCTGCTCTATTATCCTTGACACCTCTGTTGCCACTCACTTCAGTGCCAACCCCGGGCTTAGCTGTTCTGCTTAATGGGAGGTGAGGGCTCTGAATTTTGTATCAAACCCTCTGTCACCGCAGGCTGCTAGAGCTGTCAGGAGCGTGGCATATCATAGCCCTACCGAACTTCACAGACAGCTGAGCTGAAACTCCCCCTCCGGCTCCTGGGAACAGGCTGCTGACACTTGAGCTACGAGAAGCTTTCCCTCGGTGACGTGAGTGGTGTGATGCATGCTGGCCCCGTACGAACTCCAGCCAAAGAGAGAGCTGTGTGTTTGGGTGGGTGCCTGACACATGTCTGCACCAGCCCTTCACAAGTTTCACCCAAAATCTGTGGTCTCAATCCTGTTCCATGCGTGCTTGAAATCACTAGCTTTGCTAGGCTCAGTAAAAGGCAGATGGGAGTGAAAGTTTACCACTCATGTTAGGCTTTAAGGATCTATTTATTAAGCTAGAAATGCAGTGTATCTCCTCCTTGATCTTGCCATTCTCTGAATTCACACTTACCATGGTTTGCTTAGCATCCTCTGCCACAGAGGAGGATCAAGAGCATTTTTCACAACCCAGCAGATGCATTATGCAAACAGCTTCAGACACCTGCTGCCCAGGAAACTGGAGCTTCGAAACACACATAAACAGAGTCCTCATGGCTGAGCTTTTGGGATGTCAAGTGGAGAGCAGTTCCCTGCTTAACTGTTAGTAAAGTAAAAGAGCAGAGGGCAAAGAAAACCAGGATGCTAAAAGAAGAGAGGGAAAAGCAACAGAGGTCTGTGCCCAGCAGAAGAGGCACATGGAACGGGGACACAGCAGTTGCAGGCTGGAACTGGGATGTCCCATTCTCCAGAGGTGAAGCATCACTTGCTGGTTAAATCCAACAACTCACAGTAAAAATACAGCTGTCTTATCCCACCCCACGTCTCCTCTCCCTATGCATATTTATGATCCTCTTGCATCCTAGAAGCACAGCCTTTAGCAGCCTCCTGTGCCCACAAACACAGCCATGGAATCTCTCCCCCTGCAGCTCTGCCCCCCGTAAGACCAGAGGGCCCTGATGACCCTGCCGCATGGGTTCCCGCTGGAGGAAGACCACCCCTGACCAGCTGAGACCATCACCCCGCTCTGGTTAATGCCGCCCTTTGCCATCAATGGCAGCACACACAATGGGATCAATACCCGGCTGCAGTCAGGGAGGTCAGACCAGCGCAGCACTGACTCAAATCCAAACTGCCCGGTCCCTAGACCGCACGGTATCCATGTTCAAAACTGTGAAGGGAGCACAGCACGTGTCGTCAGGGCTCAGGCTGAGCGCCAACCCAGCATCCAGCATGTCATTCACACATGCAGGGACTGAAAATCCACTTGTGGTAACAGCACGTCTGTTTCTGTGAGGTGGTGGCCAACTGCGAGTGCTGCTCACTTCATCACCACCTTCCCCTCCATCTCCAAAGCTCATCCCATTCAATAGCTATATTCTCCTACAGCCCTTTGGAGCAGGAACCGCCCAGGTCCCAGCACCCAGAGCCAGACTCTCCCTTGGTAACTGCAAGCCACTGCGATACAAACACCAAAAGAATAAAAAGCATGAAGGTGTTTCAGCTGCCTCCAAGCTCTGTCCCTGTTATCATATTTCATACAAATATTTGGCTGAAAAATACATTTCCTGGGACACTGCTGCAGCAAGCTGCTACAACTGTCAACGTAAATGATGTTCTGCCAACGGCAATCTCGCAGTGTCATCTCTAATAACACAGTACTAAATCCCAATTCACAGGGGACATGCTCATCTGCTGGAAGACTCTTCAGTGGCATGCTCAGCCCAGACCTCAGCCCTGCTGTACCTACGCCCATCATCCTGATCTGTTCTCCCCATTCCTGCATTTATTGCAGCACAGGCAGAGGATCACACAGAGCACACCTGTGAGACCACCACACAAACATCACTGCACAGACATTTCATCAGTGTTGGGGGAAGGCTGTTGCACATTCTGATTCTTGCCAGTCTGGTCTAAGGCAAAGGTGTTACCCGTATGCATGTCACAGCAATCTGCTACTCTGCACATGCAGATCAGGAATAGGGTGCAGAGGACACAAAGAAGAAAAACCCCACACCCACAATCAGGTAGATATCTGCATCTTCCTCTGCCAGTGCACCTCAATGCCCAGCTTACCTGAGCAGACAGTCCTCTAGCACCAAATGCCCATAATCACTCTCCAGACTGACCCATCACTTCTAAGAGGGCAATTCCAAGGCTACTGCATCACCCCTATCTACAGAGACAGAAATTAAAGTGTTAAGGAACTGATTCTCCTCTGCAGCCCAATAACAGAGAGGAAAGGAGAACCCAAGAGTCTTGGCTCCCAGGACCATGCTTTATTCACTCTTCCGCAATGACCATCCTGTAAATGTGAAAAAGATACAAACACTGAAATCTACAGAAAGGAGCTGTGGGGTCAGGATCTCAAAATGGATGGTCTTGTTTTAATCTTTTGTACTTCTCCCAGCCCAGTCGAAACTCTATTATATTCTAAAATTGCTAAGATCTTTAACTTTCTTTAGGTCACTTAGGGGACACCACACTGCTTATAAATACTCAAAGGGATTAAAAACCAAGGAGAAAGAGAATTTTTTCAAGACGCCCAACACTGTGTAAACTAGAAATAAGAGGATGAACTGCAGGAAAGTAAAATTTTGGTTAGCTATGGAGAAGAGAGATCCCAGTCTCCATTCAATGGGGAAGATGCAATGGGAGTTAAGGGAAGCCACACTCCTTGCATCATTTAAAAACAGAATGGATGAAGTCCTTGCAAAAATGCAGTGTGCTAGCAGAAGCACAGCCTCTGACGGTTATTTGTGCCACACTGGGGATGCAAGCCACATTGTACCAGTTGTGGGGCAAACACATAGCAAGAGGTAGTCCCTAGCCCCAAGAAAACACACAAAGAGCAAGCATGTGCATGACATGGAGGGGAAAAGTGAAGTGGTAAGCGAAGTGACCTGCTCAGACCACACAATGTCATGTTCCCCAAGCCTTTCTGCTACTCTTCTTTGAGAGCTGCTTTATGAAGCATGGCAACACTTCCTTGTTTATGTCAAGGATGTGGGAACATGACCAGGACACGCAGGGAATTAACTTTATATACGAGTTCAGAGTAGGACTCCAGAGCCTGCTTCCAGAAAAAGGAGCTACAAGAAGCAAGACACAGCCATGCCAAGAACTGACCCCAAGCAAAGGCAGCACGCACAGACGGAGCGCCTGGGAAAAGCATCCTGCAGCCAGCTCCTAATGCCCTTTTTGGCAGAGAGCACAGCAGGGCTGCAGTGTTCATCGGTCCAGGTGAGGGGTGAAGGGACGGAGCTGCCAGATGTGTTTGGCACTCTGTCCACCGGAGAGCAGTGGAGATCCAAGGGGAAAATCCAAGTTATCCCTATTTTGACAGCAGGCTCTGTTTCAGGGCTGCGTGACTGTATCCCGCTCTCCCGTCTGCTCTCTTCCCTTCCAGCTCAAAACGCCACTTCCCCAGGGAACGTCTGGAAATTTGCACCATGAAGTCTGCACAGCCGAAACATCTGCAGTGCTTACAGCACCACTGCTCTCTGCCCTGCCCGTGTAAGGCCAGCATGTGTTTAGCCACCAACACACAATACAGCCTTCCCCACGTGATGAGGAAGTCACACCATCAAGGGAAATAACACTTTTGGGGTTTTTAGGCCATGCAAATATGACAGAAGGGGGTCGTGCTAATTGCTGCCTCTACTGGGAAAAGGCCTTTAATAAGGGAGATGGAACAATTTCCAGCCATCGTATCAGGAACAAGGTGGGGTGGGGGAAGGAAAAGGACAACTGGGCAGAAGAGCTATAGGGAAACGGATTCTTTTGCTATGCACAGCCAGTTCAAATCCAGTGCTGTCTGGCAGGAGCAGAGACATGAACACGAGATGTTCCCAGGCCTGAGGGCTGGCAACCCAGTGCAACTGGAAGTGTTTGCATTATAACCAGCACAACCCCAAAACCTATCATGAGCACACAGATTTGGTGAGCTTCACACGGCACTGCCCAGTGCTGTCAGTGGGACACCAAACCTGCAGGCACAGTTGGAAAGGAGACACCAGGTCCCACCACACAAACCTTTCCCAGGGGACTTGGCAGTGCAGCAGGACTGAAAGACTGGACTCCCGTCTTACCTCAGCACAAACGACTCGCTAGCCGTCAGCAGGGAGGGAAGAAGTAGTTTAGTTGCTCCTGCCTGCATAGGAGTTTGGCCCCTGAAATTTCCAAATAAGCAACTCAAGCAACACTAAATAGCTGTATTTCAGGCTACTGTTCTTTTGGGTTTTTTTTCCCCCCTGGAATTTTTTGTTTTGGTTTAGTTTGGTTTTATTTTTTTTTACTACTGGCAAAGGATTTCTGCCTGACAAGTTCACTCCAACTACTATCAGCTGCTTCTGAACAGGGAGGAAAAGACCCCTCAAGCCAGACCAGGCGTCCAAAAAAGTGCCTCTGATGGTGAAGTGCTGAAACAAATAAAGGATCAATACTATGCCAGTCACTCATGGAGCAGTTTGTAGCCTGCACAGGCCACTGCAGTTTCCCATCTGTCTCAGAGATACTTCTCCCCAATTATAAAAAACCACAGAGATTTAACAGGCATGTTTTTCATCACTATCAGCTCAATCTGGTGAAAAACTCAACCTCGCATATTTGTTTTTGCAGCCAGCGGGTGGTGTGGTGCTGCAGAAGTGAGATTTGGGTGAGAACTCCAGGAAAAATCTGCTCAGGCCGGCTGGTGCTCCAGAAGGAATGCCTCCCATTTAACCTCTTCCATTGCCTCCATTTGCAGAGCAGATTAAACATTGCGGAGTTACAAGATACAATTATGCAGAATGAGTTATGATGCCAAGGACAGCATATTCACCTTTGTAGCTTGATCAATATTACTTATCAATAGCAAACCAGACCCAGCACGGGAGCTGTCTCTGGAGTGTGGAACTGCCCATCACAAGCGCTCCCCTCGCCTCTGTGCTTCATTAAGCACACAGAGGATCTGGCAAGGGCTGGCAATTAGATACAGAGCATTCAACCGCTCACGAATTCTCTGCAGATTCCACACAGATTACCTCCACAACACAATCCATTGATCAGAGGTGTATTCTCAGGCTCCACAGTTAATTACACTCGCTGCTGATGGATGAACGGCAAAGCCACCTCCATGAAAATACATTGGTAGCAGAATGCCAAGCAATGCAATCCTAAACAAAGACAAAAGGGGCTGGGAAGGATTTCAGAGCTTTCAAGGTTAAAGCTGCCTACAAAATACACTGGGGTCAGCATGAACAGGAGACAGACGTGGCAGCGGGGCACTGTCCCGAGAGAAGGGACAGCTCAGCCAGACTCCCAGCCCTGGTGAATTTGTCCACTTGCAGGACAGGGATTATACAATACTGGGGAGGCAGCCAGGCGTGCTGGGAAGGATGCTGGAGTCTGGAGACCCATGCTGCACTTATGCTTTCAGCTACATTCTCATGTCCAGACTTGCCCACTGCACTCTTGGTTTACAAAGAAAAAAAGCACTGAAACTGAGGCCCAGATTGGGAGATGAAGGACAGCCCACACCCAAAGCCTTGCTCCAACAGTCTGTGTCACCAGAAGAAATCGCAGCTGAAGCTGTTCCCAAATACCACAAAGAGATCTCTGGAGCCTACCCAACAGCTCAGCAAAGAGCCAACAACATGGACACAGAATGCAAGTCAGACGTCACTGTGCTTAACCTCCTCTGGACTCTGCTAGGCAACCTGGGGCAGAGCACAGCCCTGCCAACTACTCCAACTATTTTTCTTGCTAGCTTGGGCAAGCACCTTCCTCTGTCCGTGCCAGCCTTTGCTGGTGTTACCATCCAAGGCCACTGAAGATAAGACCACAACAACATTGCACTTCCCCAAGGTGCAAGCAGGGTGCCTGACCCCTTCTAAGAGCCCCAGAGCATAAAAGAGTCTAGGGCTGTTAAAATGCACCTGCTGTTACAATCCACCTGCAAAAGAAAATCCCTGGGCACAGAGAGAAACAACCCCATTATTATTGTTGGCTGCCTAGTCCTGTGGCTGGCGAGAGCAGCCAGCTGTGACTCCCAGGTGGCGATACCTCCCAAACCAGCCTGCTTCTCCCATCAGAGTAAAGAAAAATCTTTAATAAAACACCTTCTTTGCAAGTTTTAACCAAAGCCTGCCACATGCAGAGCCACACCATCAGGAGAGATCATCACCGGTATTTCAGCTCAGCTTGCCATCACACTATCTGGTAGACATGTGCCCAGCCCAACACACTGCTGCCTGCACCTTACCTTTCAGGACACTGAGGACCGCATCATTGCTGTAGCGTTTTCGGGCGGCGTTGGTTGCCACACAGTGGTAAGCCCCAGCATCGCTCTCCCGCACATCCACGATTTGGAGGACACCATTTGGAAGAGTTATAAACCTGAGTGAGCAAAATGAAGAGTGTGAGACAGGCTACGCCGTACCTGAGCTATTCGTCAACTCAAAGCCCTTTTATCCCTTCCTTTTCCCCTGCAAATGTATCATGTGCAGGTCCTGGTAACCACAGCAGAATGGGACCAAGAAACCTTTGAGCAACCCAACTGGTGGTTCTTAAAAAGCAGCAGGTACAGACCTATCTGTCACCCTGGAGTCTTCACAACATAGGATCTGCTTTTGGGAGACCACGCCAACAGGACTTTGCTGATACAAACCAACTGTATAGTACAAAACAACTATGTACACACATGCACATTTCTACCTACAGACTTGCAGATGTCTCCAGGTGTACAAGTGCCTTCAC
The DNA here is from genome assembly GCA_013401275.1 of Pandion haliaetus. Classification (NCBI taxonomy): domain Eukaryota; kingdom Metazoa; phylum Chordata; class Aves; order Accipitriformes; family Pandionidae; genus Pandion; species Pandion haliaetus. Next base: position 243,755 of record VYZV01034341.1, read on the forward strand.
ACACACTACAGACAGTTTCACCACTTGCTTTTCACAAAGGTTTGGCAGTCAGAGAAAATATACATTGCAAAGAAGTCTGAACATCCATCTTTTTCCTGCTGCACCTCAAGTACATGAAGGGACCAACTGATACACAGCCGCAACTTCATGGCCCAAGGCAGCCAGGACACAGCCACCTGAAGCTACACCGTTCCTGGATTGTGTTGATTCCTTTTGCTCTTCCACAAGTTTCTGGCTTTCACAAGCTGACAAACTTACAGCCGGGAATTCAGTATCCTCCCCATTTGCCCATGGGATGCTACTGGGCAACACTTCCATGGAGCAAAATGGCTACATGGCTCATAACATGAACACAATCCTTGCTGCATTATACTGAACAAAGCAAATGATTAGCAATTAGCATGAAAGTAGGAGCTGGCTGTCAGCATCTCCATTTTCTGCCTGGATTCCTAGATGGCAGCCTCTTTATTCTTGAATGCAAGGCGCAAAGCCTACGTGATCCTTTTTAATTATATATGAGATTCATTTTTAATTGCAAGCCTCTATAAACAGAGCTGCCGAGCTCTGACAGGCAGCTCTGGGTTATCAGTCTTCATTATGAAGAGGACACATTCAAAGGCAATTGCTAAGGGGAGGGATAGCAGCTCTTCCACGGGAACAGCACAAAGACAAGTTATAACCATGAATGCCAGTCCTTCCATCCACAAAGATCCCAATAAGTACACCCGGTAAGTAGAACTGTGGTCTTCCAGGTGCCAAGATAGCTGGAGTGCCATGAGCGAGGGTCTTGGAACCAGGAGGGCCTTAACAGATCATCCATCCTGTGTTCAAGCCATGGTCACCAACAGCACACCTGCTCCTGCAAACATTTATCCTAAATCTCCAGTAATGGAAATTCCTCCCTTGCCCTAAGCAATCTGTTCCAGCTGTGAGTCTAGTGTCTATCCTGGACTTCAGCTGCTGCAATCAGAGCTCATCACTGTCCTCTTCACAGCTGATAAAGAAATAGAAGAGCTAACAGAGCTCCTCCAGTGACCATATTGTCTCTACTGGCACAATTCTACAGCCTGATTCACGGACACAGACTTGCTGAAGCTTCCTACGTACACAAAGGCAACTGCCCCACATCCCTAAAGCCATGCTCCCACTACTTACAAAGCCACTTTTCTCAGGATCAAGCTCCAGAGGCCTCAGCGGAGGTGGTACCCAAAAAGCCCTCATCAAGATGCCTCATCAGGACACAGGAGAAAGGAGACAAATATTTGCATCCTCTCAGCTCTGTGGAGGGAAAGCCTCCCACTGCGATAATATTTATTTTTGTCGTGCATCTGCTATTTGAGTCTGTAATTAATATCAACATATTTCAAACACTAGGCAAGGCATCTCCCAGCCACAAAAAGACACTCCAATTATGTATCACAGATTCACTGAGGCTGGGAAGGACCTCTGAAAATTGTCTATGGTCTTTCCCCTCTCAGAACAGGGTTAGCTAGACCAGGCTGGTCAGGACTGTGTCCACGGTCATGCTCAGCCAACACACTCAGCTTCTCTTGAGGACAGAAAGCAAGGCACTGTGTTTCTAAAGAGAACAGGAGCTGGAGGCAAGGGGGAGTGAGTGGGGAGACTCAATCGACACATAGCTCAAGATGGTCCCTTCGGCGAGGCCAGCAGTAGAGAGAGATCTACTCAATGTAGTACGTCCTGTTGGGAAAGCACAACAGAGGTGAGCATTGCTCTCCCAGGGAAGCAAGGAAGGAAGAAAGGCAGGATTTCTTTACCCACAATTTCTCCCAGCTGCTCACAAAGCCTCCAGCTCTTCACACTCCCAGCAGCCCTGGACTAGAAGCCTCCAGGCAGCCTGCAAGGGCATTCTGCTCCATCCCCAGGCTCTTTAAGGAAGTTAAGTTTGCCTGATGATTCAGAGCAGACAGCTGGTGCTAGCTTTCCTTCCACACAAAGGGCTGATCTTTTTGTCTGCTCACCTTCCCTATGGATTAAACAGAAAACAAAAACCAAAGGACAGACAAAGACCCCGGGAGAAACAGAAATGCTGGCACCTCGTCAACAGCAAAACTGAGACTGCCATCTATAGCGCCAGGATCTCACAGGAGACTGTCTTGAATGGGGGCAAAAGACAAGCCCCCCACTTGCAGCAGGTAGCTGGTTAAAGCGTAGCACACTCAGACTAGGGTCCAGCTACCGTGGGCACAGAAGGCAGCAAGCTACAAGAGCAACAGGGCACAAACATGTAGCTGTTCCCCTCTGTGCTCCTCCCTGAGCAGACTCTACGAGAGCACAGAGGGGCCAACAGCTGCTCACCTCTTCAGTGACGATTACCAGGGCAGTGCTCGAGAACTGAAATCAAGCACTGCTGCCTTGCGTCCAAACCCTGCAACCCTACAGCTCAGTGTGCTATGCTGTGTGTATGGTGGAGAGTATTCCAGTATCAACAGTTCAATTCCCTTTCTTACTTTCTCCCCAATAAACTGCCGGCACATCCTTCCTCGCAGTCTTTTGAAGGTATACAAAATAGCACCAGTCCTCAGGACAAGTTAGGAACCTGCAGCTTTGTTGCAGACTCAAAGTTTGCAAGCCCTTTTGCTCACAGCTCAAGAGCCCTGTAAGTGAACATGAGCCATATTAAGGCACTCCTGACATGACAGAAGTAAACTCTCCACACAGATAAAACCCTCACTTAGCCAAAACGTGGAAAAAGACATTGTGCTTGCAGACCACGTGATCTGTAGGGTATGTGTTTATGCGCAGACCTCTAAAGACCTCCGGTTCCTAGCAAGTACTCATCTTGGCTCTAGAGAAATTAAACAGCAATTTGGAGCCTGGTGTGAAAGCCAGCCAGCACCTAAAACAGAGAAGAGATTATGCCAAGAGATGTAGCACACACCCCAAAGCAACTGCAATCTAGAGAAATCCTGCAAGCAACCTCTCAGCAGCTGCTGCAGATTTAAGACCATGTTTTTTAAAAGTACTTCAGAGCCAGAATTGCAAAACACTTCTGTGCCTTACATATGAAAGTTAGATATTGTCCTGAACCTCGGCAGGGCAGGAAAGGTATTCTGAAAACATCAGTAAGCACTTCTCTACCCTTCGCGTTGTCTAAGTATTTTTTAAGCTCAGCCTTCAGCGCCCTCGAGGTTGGCACCATGCTAGAACCTGCACCCAAGGGCAAAGGCTGAAGAGAGCACCCAGAAGCAAGACCAACACAAAAAAAGGGGTGGGGGGGGGGGGAAAGGGGGAAAAAAAAGCAATGTCAGTTTCCCACGATTATTCTATCCCTCTTAAAAGAAATCATAAACATTGATGTAGGAGCATTATCTCAAGGGTTATATCTACAGCCCCAGAGCCTGATTTTGTACATACGCCTAACCATGCTATTCTGGAATATGAAATCATCATCCTGACGCCTACCTATCCAAATGATTGCATTTTCACAGGCTCATCATAAGCATGCACAGGAAGGAGTCCACAGTAATCAGGCTGGCCTGAGAACTGGTCCTTAGGCATGATGCAGTAAGGATAATAGAGAGCTCTGCTTGGCAGCCAACGTTTCCTGGAATTCACTTAATTCCTTCGAAAGCCCGTTATATTAAATCCAACAACAGCTAGACAACAACAAAAAAGCAAACCCTTCTGAAAAAGCATATTAGCTGAAACATGATTTAAAAAGCAAGATCTGCAGCCAGAGATTATGGTCTGGCTTTTACAAGGAAAACAATTTTCAGGCTGCCCGTGTTGAAAGCAATCTCTGAGCAAGTAATTTCACAACATCCATCGAGCTGTCTCATTAAAAAGCCATTGCTCTATCTATGGCACGCTTCTGTCTGCAATCCCTTCTTTTTTGTTTTTTTCCTTTTTTTTTTTATTAATTAATTTCCTTCTCATTACAAAGCAACAGCCTCCTGTAAACCTTTAGATGCCACACTTCAGACACAAAGATATAAGCAGTTATTCTTATAGAAACAGTCATTACTGCAAAATTATTCCTAAACCTTACCCTACCCCTCTTTCCTTCCTCTCCTCCTGCCTCTTGCCTTAACTTCCCTGGGAGGGAAACAGCTCCTTCTGCAGAATAAAAAATGAGTTTTTAAGAACTAAAGGACAATGCAGTGACTGATCCCCTGCAGAAGTGATGTCTACAGACCAACTAACAGCCAACTAATGGTTTATCCCCTTCTAATGCCTGTAAGTGACTTTCATTAAGGAAAAGGTACCATGCTGCAGGATTCTTATCTTTTCCCCCCAAAAAAAAGAAAATTCAGGGTCTTTTACTAGATGACCTCTAAATATAGGAATAAAACAAATGGAAAGACCTCCCAGGTTACTGAGCACAGACAGTTCTCTAGAAGAATCATTAGCCCCAAGCACTTAGTCCATCATGGGAAAGGTTCCACAACAAGAGATCGGTAATAAAAAAGGGCTTGGTTCTTTCTTTTTTGGTGGGTTGGATGATGTTTGGGAAATGTTAATTTTATTTAGGTGCTTCTATCATCCCTCTCTTCATTCTACCTTTTTATGAAGACTTCCACATCGTAAATGGTCGGGTTTTGTCTTGCTTTTTTCCAGGCTAACCTAGGAAAACAATTAGGGAATCACCTGGGTTCTGCTGGAACAGCTTCATGGTCCTTCTCCCATGTGATGACAGGGGAGGGCAGTCCTTCGATCCGACATTCAAACCGGGCCATGCCATTTTCTTCCACTGTCTGCGACTCCGGCTGTTGGAAAAAGCGTGATAAGGCTGAGGAAAGAAGAAGGGAAGGAAAGTTAGTAACTCAGTATTTCTGCTGAGAAATGGAAACCTGTTACAATGCATGAGTTAAGAGGAAGGCTTTTCCCTCCTAAAGATATGCTGAAATATAATTCCTCATTTTCCCACACCCTACAGACCCTCAGCAGTCCTAAAAACAGTAACTGAAAGGTTTCAATGTGCAAATTTGCTTCTTGCTTCATTTTCTCCTTTAAGGCAACAGTGTGAGAGAAAAGACAGGCAATTACCGGGTTTCAGCAGTTGCCTTCCTAAATTGCTTCCTTGTCTGTTCACTTGCTCCATTCGGGAAGGACATGTAGAATGAGAAAAAGAAGAGGGGAAACACCACAACCCTGAGAGACGAGAGTTGCCCCTTGCCTTGTGGCATTGCCACAGCCACAGGAAATTAAAACAAGGCAAGAGGAAGAACAAAGCCAGATGTCAAGTTACTTACACAAAACAACTGCCCACAGGCTGGCAATGCTGGAGACTAGAGGAAGAGACCATAAGGGTTATGAACCTTCTTCTCCATCGTGAACAGCTTTGCCTGCAAAACCCACCTACATCCCACTCAAGGAGATGAGATGCAGCCAAGGGGATACAAGCACAGTCACCTTCCTAAGAGGAGAAGGATGGATTTCCTACATGCCAGGACACTTGTTTGCTCTCCACGGCTCACCCCTGTCTATGTGCTTCTTTCTATACTAGAGAGGCTGAACCTGCTTCAGAGACAAAGCACTGATGTTTGTGATTGCTCTTGGACCGCACCCTTCCCATCGTTCATAAGCAGCTGCCTCATCTTCCTCCCCCTCCATGCACACAGCAAAACCCCACTGACTTCAGTGGAACAGAAATCCTCCCCCTGGGGCTGTCAGCAGACATCCTATCAATAGTATAACCCGAAGGCATCTCAGTCACACCGTGGAGTTTTGAATATGCATGCAGGCTCCTTGATGGGGGCAGAAAGCTTGTATTCTTCTCCACCAGAAGAACTGGCTTCTGCTTTCCGTAAGTCTCTGTTAAACTGCCTTTGCTGTTAAACCCACCCTGCTGTACAAATTCATCCAGCAATGCTATAACGCAAGTGCCAGAAATCCTGAATGTGGCACAATAAACATAAATTTCAGCCAGAAAACAGGCTTGACTGCTAGGTCAAGCACAGCGCTGTGCTTATAAGGACCACAAGTGACCTTCTGGTCCTCCAACACAATTATGTGCTTGTGCCACCACTGCTTCCCAAGAATATCCATCGTTGCTTTGGATTTTATAGGACTCCAGAACTGAAGTTTTCTTTGCATCACACACACAAACGTACATACACACACATACACACTTTATTGCAGTGTTAGCTTGAGAAAGTATGTACCGTTTTGAAAATTAAATGCTTTTACATGACCCATTTTAACCTTGGCGTATTCTCAGCTGTCATTAGTGTTTTTCTTTAATTTAAATAGTTATCACATGTTTAAAGCAACTCATTGCTCTCCGCAGCAGCTACAGACTGGATTCTCCTACCAGCTGTCTGCCAAGTCTAGTTTTCCAATTCAATACAAATGGCAATGGAAAAAGTTTTCCTGGAAAAATTTGAAAAGTACATTAATATGTAAGGCCCCAATTCAGCCAACTGCTTTAGTATTTTCAAATATACACTGCAGACCACTTTAACACAGAGTAACTTCTACGGATTACAAGATCTTTTAAGCTCATGTTAATAAAACTTGCTGAACCCAAAAGTTTAAAAGAAAATCCATCAAATGCCAGCACACTTTCAGGACGGCACCATCAAAACCTTCTCCTGGCAGCAGATACCCTTAATGCTCTTTCCTGTTACTCTCTTTTCATCCTACAAGTGTAAATGAGAGGCTCTGAAGGGTCATGTACCCAGAAAGGTCATGATGGGAGGCAGGAATCCTTCTAAAAAGATGAAATCTGTAGGCACCTCTGTTCACTTCATGTCAGGTCACCTGTCTCTCTTTTGTTCATTATGATGTGGCATCACTTAAGCTGATACGGTAAGGCTCCAAAGTTTACAGCAGCTTTAGACCAGTCTCCAGAGACCAGAGAACCTAAGTAGCACATGGTGTGCATGAACAGCAACACCACTGTCACCAACAGTGGTGAAAGGCTCCATAAATCCCAGTTGGCGTCTCCCTGCTCTCTTTGCTCTCCCTCACGGCTACATGCATATATATTTTGTAGTTTGGCAAGAGATGCAGAATGTTTAGTGAGCCAGGCTTAACTTTGCACATTTTGGCATGAAGTGCAAAAGCGTACAAAAGGCGACAGTGCCTCCTGGTCTCCCTGGGGTTACCCAGACAATAACCTGTCCCAAAGAAAGAGGCTGCCAGCTATTCCTCCCCATCACCTGCCAGACCTGCGTCTGCAAGCTTGAAATTCCCTGCTGAGAACCAGATCCTGCCCTTCACCTCCATCCAGCCCCATCTGCCCGCTGTGCTGGGCTCCGGAATGGCTCTTCAAAAGCAAACAGCCAAGAAATGCACCCGTGACAGATTTCTCATTAGGATGTGGAGGAGCGTGACTAAACAGCGACCCTGATTAGGGAGCGCAGCGTTCCTCTTGCTCCGGGCGGCACACAGGAACAGCCAGGCTTCCCAAGCACAGTCACAGCTGCCCAGCAGAGCCAGCAAAGGCCGAGAGCTCAGTGGGCGCTGGAGGTTCAACCCTGGCAATGCAGAGCAAACCTGTTTTGTCTGTTAGTGTCTTCCCGTGATAACTCAGGGTGGGATTCAGAGGCTGAGCAGCTCTGTCATAGTCCTTTTACAGGATCAGGATAGGGATAGTGGGGATCACCGAGGTTAGCCTGAAAAAAAATCACCTCTGCAAGCTCTGAAAGAAGCAGCCTGCAGCCTCCCCAGTGAAGGAGAGGACAGGGAACACGAACAGGGATCTTTTGTGCACAGTAAGCAACACCAAAATAAGACAAAAATGGTGAAAAGATTTCTCTGAGGCAGGACTGAACAAGAACCCTGGATCTCAGCACTGGCAAGGCTCAGGCAGAGACAGACTTGCTGGTCAGGCTCATTACTGCTCCACAAGCATCCTCTGCATCAGCTTGGGGCCAAGACCACAGCATGCTGTGATTCCTTGTGTTCTTCCTCTGTCATCCCAAGGGGTACCAGGCGGAACGGAGGAGGCAGAACATGTCCAGCAACTACAGTGCGACCCAGTCTAGGCTCAGAGCTGTGCTGCAAACAGCTGGTGCTGGGAGGAAAGAAGACAATCAGCCAGAGCAAGGCAAGCCTGCTGTGGAAGGAGAGAACTGGAAAGCAGGTCCTGCTACTCTGACGCACTGCACAGACGTGCGTGCGGGTCACAGCGAGCACAAGACAGGCTCCAACACACTGCTCACCCTAGGGCCAAAGGGATCCTCAGAAGGGGCTGTTCACCTCCCAGAAACACGTTCTGATGGAAGGGACTACTGCAGAAGTGGTGCAAACTGAGAGGTTTTCACGTAGGCAGGCAGGGAAAGAAGATGCTTGAGGGTAAAAGGGAAACAAAGATGACAGATACGTACTCGACATTATTTTCAACTCCTCAGCTGGGGTTTAGCTTGCAAAGCCATCCCGAACCACAAAACACCTCCCAGCCCTGTTACACTGATTACCCCGATTACGTCAGTAAAAATTACCCACTGCAGGTGAGAAGGTGAAGAGCATTACAGCAAACTGTCCTCAGCAACATGCCAAAGCTCCAGGCTCTGTGGCTTCAGGAATGGAGCATGCAGCTCCCTCCCTACTGACATGTTAAACCCAGCTGGAGCCAAGCCGTGTGTGCCAAAGCTTTTAGCCCAAAGCCCAGGGGTGACTGTAGTATGGTGAAACACAGCACCCTCCCCCTCTCCCAGCAGCCTGATCAGTGCAGGAGGCCATGAGCTTGGAAAGACTGCCAGCCAGCAACACTACACCCCAGGCAGAAAATGCAGTCTATGCAAGGAATTCAGCCTTCTGAAATGGGCTTGCTGCTCTCTCCCACAGCACTTTGCCCCCAGACTCTCCGGATGCTCGTCTCCTTTGTATCTTTTACAATTATTAGTAAGTATTTCTAAGATGGAGGCAACTTCAACCCCCACTGAGATCACATACACCACCCAGACGACCTGTCTCTGAGCAGCTCACCTCTGAACAGGCCTGGGGGGGTAGAAGGGAAACACACACAGAAAGTCATGGAAGCAATTTGCCATGGCCTCAAAGCACAGCAGAGGCAGAGCCAGAACAACGCTCGGTCTGCAGGGCCATATGGCAGCACAGGTCCTGTGCTGCTCAGCTAATCCATACAGGGCTTGCTCCCATCTCTTCACAGATGCCAGTTCTCCACCTACTAGAAACAGTGACTCGAAACTCACATCTGCAGATGGTCTCTCAGAGCCTGTACATTCATCTGCTGGAGGTTTTCCTGCCCAGCCTGGCTCTGCATACAGTCACCAGCCTTCACTCACCTATGCACCTAATCCACAAAATAAATAGTATAAAATTCATAAAACAAATCCTTAAAATAAGAGTAAATCCCAGTCTGCCTTTCCTCAAATCCCAGACACACCGTGCGCCGTAGAAAAGATATGCTCTCCTTGTGGAGAGCGGATCATGAGAGCCCGTGTGCATTGATTCCTGCTGTGGCCTGTCCCTCCAGGTGCAGTAACACCCCAAACCTCTCCTGCGCTCACTGCCAGCAGCCACGCAAGGCAGCCCCATTCCCTCCAGGCACAGCAAACATCTTCATCTGACAGTCACAATTACTGTAATTTTCTAGAACCTCCCTCGCACAAAATGTTTAAGCTAAATTAACAGCTTTAACAAATCTTCACAAATGTAGTTATTAACAGGTAGATAGCTACATCTTCCCACAACTAAAATAACGCCCCTGGTATTTCACGTGGGAGCACACAGGCCTTGGAGAAACCTGCAAACCTAATTCATCAGCCTGAGCAGCTGTTAACAGGCACGTTCACACCAAGAGCTGTCACAGACTCGCTCCTCCTCATTTGCCATGGCCACCACTGCCACGGGGTGTGGATGGCCGACTATGGACAGATCTCCAGCCTGGGAAAGGAAACACACTGTGGGTCAGAAGCACAAGCTGATGGCAGGGATAACATATCCCACCTGCTGAACAGGTTTTCTTCTACTGCCCCATACTGATCAGCAGTGCCCAGGGCAATCAGCACAAAGAATAACTCCATCTACACGTAAACAGCTTTGGATACACTACTGTATTCAGTGGCAGGGGGGGAAAAAACCAGGCCTTTACAATCCTCATTTGCACCAGCTGAATGCTAATGTAGCAAGTGCTTCTGCCAAACCCACAAAACAAATCGAAGCGAGAGATGCATTTCATTAATCAATTCCCTCGCTGCTCTCCATTCAGAAATGAGTATGTCGCATCAGGTGCATGTGTGTGCCACAGAAGCAGCACTCTCCCTGTGCAGATGGTAATAAAAGGAGACATATGAGTACGCACAAGGAGAGAGTTCACATGAAATTCCCTGTTCCTGGGAGAAGCCCAGAACAGGATGGAGAGCCGCGTCACCTATGTACGCTCCTCTGGAAAAATCCAGCGGGAGGGAAGGGCAATTTAAGTCAGTCTCCTGATTTTGAGATGTCTCCGCTGTTCTCACTTGTGAGACACCAAACAATAAATCCAGGTCCATAACAGATGCACAAACCATTGCCACTGGGAAAGAGGCATGGTGCAAACCTCACCCCTAAAAGGGAATATATCCTAATTCAGCGTGGCTAGGGTTGGGGCAGGAACAGCAAAATAAACCCTCCCAGATTAATGACACCTTTTTTAGTCCAGGTATCCCACCTCTCCAGACAATATCTGCATGCAGGATCCCTGACTCCATCTTCACAGCCCTCAGGGGTCCCTTCACTTAATGAAATACTGGAACCAGGTATTTATCTGGCACTACAAATCACTGAAAGGAGGGAACAGGAGGGATGGGTGACCAGCATTCTGTGGGTGCTACACGCTAAACATTTTCTAAGCAGAACAGGAGGACACGTTGCAAAGGTCAAAGATTTTCCCCTGATCTGGCAAAAGCTTCACCTGCCATCAGAAGTGCTGGTTTCCACAGCACAGTGCTCACAGACTAACACACGCACTTGGCCAAACCTGGACCACCCTGTCTGGGGTACCAGAGTACCATCACAGAGTAAAGTGAGTGTTAGGACATCCGCTCCGTATCTCCACCTACCACAGCTCTGAGCAAGTGCAAAAGCACCTTGGCCCTGATGGTGTGCTGTGCAGCTGCATTCATCATTTACATAAGTCACTGTATTAGAGAGAAATGTTACTGGATTTGCATTATTTTCTAAGCTCACCTGTTTGGTAGGTCAAGGAATCATTTATCGGCACTCACACACTTAAAATAGCTCCAGGAACCATTCCTGAATACAAGGGAGTATTATTCTTGAACACTATGCAGAGTCAGTGGTTCAGACCTTGGAGCATCATTCTTGGAGATCAAAAGGAAAAACAGCCTGAAGAGCCCTTTCTTTCATCTCTCCCATTATAAAGAGATATCCACCTCACAAGGCAGTCCTGACACCAAGTGGAGCCACAGACTCTTTGTCATGCAGACAGCCGTCTGTCCGAGCCTCCACACTGCTCTTCTTGTCTGGAGTTTCCCCTGCTGAGATGGGGTAAATTTTGCCTGTTGGGAACATCTGAGCAAACCCAGCGGCAGCTACCGCATTCACCAGCCACCGAGGGAGCTGTAGCTGCTTGGCTCTGCCCTGGCCTCAACATTCCTTGCTCAGCATCAAACTACCCAGGTCCCCTCCATGCTCCTCCCCAAACTGTGCTGACTGTTGACCTGGAGGCAGCTGAGCTTATGTGCACAGCCCAATTCAGTGCATAAGACCTAGAGCACATTCCCAGCACTGCCATCCTCTCTGCTCAGGGCTATGACCTCCTCCCTGCAGCTCTCCAGTTGAACTTGCTCTCAGTTCCTTACAGAAGAGCTTTTCCAAGTCCTTATGAGACCAGACCACCCTGTCACAGCAGGACAGGCTGGAAAGTATTTGATCAACTCCTCATTCACATTGCACCCAGCTCTTCAGGCCCAGCACCAAGAACTGGGACTACAGGAGGGGAACCTTCAGATTAGCAAAAAGATTTCAGAAAAGTTTACCCTGCTCTGGCTCCTCATTTCAGTTCAAACTCCCCCTTTTGCAGTTCTGACACTGCCAACACCACTCAAATGCACCACTAGAAAGTCAAGGATAAGAACAGCCCAGTAACCTGCATCGGAGAGAAGAGGGGAGGAGAGGCAGCCATGGGGCCAGGCTGGCCAGCCGGACATCAGAGCAGTGACCAGCAGCAGCAAGCTAAGCTGAACAGGTCTGGGTCCTGCCTGGCCATGGGGGCCTGGCAAGATTTGTCAGACACAGGAAAACATGATGGTAGAAGGCTTCCTGGGAGCACAAGTCCAATGCCATGATCTAGTTTGGTCTCTGTGGGAGGATCTAATTGTAGGTATTTCAGACCATGCTGACGCACAAAGATTTCCTTATCCAGAAGCCCCGAGCACACTGCTCTCTCCTGCTGCATAATGCAGTTGAAAAGCAGGGTGCTGGACGCATCCTTCCACGCTAGGACATGCTCACTGGCACCGAAGCATTGTAAAACTGTTTTGGCTTACCTGTTTTCCTCCTACACCTAAAATCAGCAGCACTGTGCTTTGAGAGAGCATGTTTGGGAACTGAAATTCGGGGCATCTGTCCCCACTAGGACCCTTGTACCTCCCTCAGCTCCCCCAGGCACACAGAGAGCCTCAACACTCCTGCTCACCACAGTCACCAGCCTGGGCTCTCATGAGGTAAGTTGCTTTGCCAAAGATTAAGCTCCTGCTCTTTCACTACTCACCATGCTAGAGGCAGAGCTAAGCTTTCACAAACAAAAGCCATCAGAAGGGGAGACATCCAACATTGCGTCCATCAGGACCTCACAGCACAGAAGATGAAAGATCCCAAGGCCTCCCTTAGTGTATCAGTTCCCAGCTATGTACACAGTTTTTGTCATTTTCATAAGGCCTTATTCAGACACACTAAAGCTGTCAGTGTCACCAGATGTTCCAAACAGGGAGTGTACTAGGTGCCCCTAGATACCTGTTAAGATCTAAGCAAGCCACTGAGAGCAGGGCCAAAAGGAAACTTGGACCACCTGAGTACAGCCTGACTTGTTTCCAGTACTTTCTGCCCCTCAAGTGACCACCTACGTCCACCTGACTGTCTCTCGGCGATTAACACACTGTATCTACACTCTTCACTCAGGGCAGATCCTGACTGGACAGAATTGCAGGCCACCCGCTGCTATCTCTGAGGTGTGGACGGGATAAAGAGCTCAGCACAGCCAAGCTGGGAGCACACAGCACACCAATGCAGGTGGCCCTGTACCAAACACAGCCAGTCCTTCCAGCTGTCCCCAGGCAAGTAACGCAGGTGCATTCCTGCACACACCATCCAAAGGTGACTCATGCAGAGGGAAGGCAATGGGTGCTTCCTTCCAGCCACCTCCCCATCACCCAGCCCCTTAGCTTCAGCCAGTGCTCCCAGATTTAGGGCAGTGCTCCTTATCTATGTCACTGGGGCGACAAGCCCATAATAGCCTTGGCCAGGAAAGCCAGAGCTGTCACAGCCAGATCCCCACAGCCACCTCCCCAGGCAGAGGGTGCTGCACTCAGGGCTGTGAAGTGTCAAGTTCTCTGCAAAAACAAGCACTGTCTTTTGGAGAGCGAGGAGGGTCCCGTTTTTAATTCATGGCTGATGGCACTTACCTGGGAGAGTTACACAGGATGTTAACAGCAGGATAACGGAAAGACACCACTGCTTATTTGTGTACTATCCCAAATCCCACCTACACATCATTAATAGAATTTCACTTCACAGATACTTCCTCTCAAGCTCTCTGGGAGGCAGATGGTCTGTATAAACACCAGGAAGGGAAAAAAACAAAATCAACAAAAAAACCCGCAACACTTACTTGAAAATCTGACTGCAGCCGTTTGACTAGTGACAGCCCCTAAGGAGCTGTGAGACACGCAGGAGTAATTACCCTCAGCACCAGTCCTCTCAGGATATTTACTGTCCTTTGCCACAGCCTGGGATGAGATGAAGAGCGATCCATTTGGAAGCACGTGGAGATGTTCCTGCTCCACTAATGGAAGCCCATTCTTCTTCCACGTGATATTGATCACCTGCTCAACAGGGGCCAGGTTGCAGTCCAAAACCACGACTTGGTTTGGCTCCAGTATCACCTTTGCAGGACCAGCACTACAGCTCAGCTCCAAAGAATCCCCTTCCAACAGCCTCCCTGCGAAGAAAACACAGCGTTGCAGTGGGGGTTGCCTTCCTTCGTTAATCACATCCCAGCTTTACACAGCAAAAGAAGCACGGTTCTCCATGAGTATGGTTGGAGATAACAGGTGAAATTCAGCCCTGTTAGGTGACCAGCACCTCCCATGACACTTGTGCACTGCATTCTCCATCACACATCCCGATGGCTGCACAACCTGCTCCATTTCCACCACCCCGCACTGTACCCAGCAGCCACCCCTTCTGTCCACACTTGCTTTTTCCATGCTGGATTCAAGCAGAGAAGAACAACTGGAAGAAGGTGAAGTGATGGCAAGCACAGAAGATGCAGCAAGGGCCCCAACCTGCCATGGCTGCCCATGACAAGTGAGGGCTCCCTCTCACCTGCCTGCATACCAGAGCCTCCTCCAAGGCTGATCAACCTCCACAAGACAACTAAGTGCAAGCAAAGGTATTCAAGCCCAGCTTGGTACCCCAGCGCCAATGATCACAACTTGGTTGGAGCACTTCCCCCTCAGGGGGAACTGGCAGTAAGAGCTCAAGCCCAGCTGGGAATCCTTAAGGACAGCATCTCCCACTGATGTTCACGTACTGGGAAACTAATTTCAAAGGAAAAACAAAAGAACAGCTAAAAATGTGACCTGCTGTCTCTGAGCATTTTATCCCATATAGGTGAATCCAGAATGGGAATGGATGGATGCATTTTCCTCACTAGAAAAGGATATTCCAGCTGCGAGCAGATAGTACCCAGCACATGCCCTTAGGCAACCTGCCTGCTGCAGCTGGACACCAAGAGCAGTGACCAGCAGCAAGCTAAGCTGAACAGGTCTTGGTCTGGCCAATTTCCAAACCCACGTACTTGTAGGAGAGCTCCACCTCTAAAACAAGGCTCAGCATTTCCTAAAAGAATATTGCCATTAATAAAATGCATTTGCCGTTAGAGTTCTCCAGAGACACTAAGTCAATGTTAGCTGGCAGCGCTGCTTCCACACACCAGCAATTTCAATCTCTGCTGTGCTCAAACCACCACCATCCACTTTTTTTATGGCTCCGCTCCAAATTATTTTGTCACTGCTCCAATCAGAAATGTTTCCTGCCTCTATAACAAGTTTATCAACACTGGATATGAACCACATGGCTCCCTGCCCGTCTCCTATCGCAGAAGGCTACAGATTAATTTTATAGGAATTCAAACACCCTATTAAACCTGCTACTACCTACTGCTGATAAAAGGGCTGCATTTTAAAAGAGTGTGTGTTAAGCATGCAATTAGGGGCAATGACACGCAAAATTACACATGCGGGGAGATGGAATTATTTCAAGGCGTGTGCCGGAAACTGCAGGTGCCCCTGAAAGGAAAGGCCTAATCCTGCCCACGCACAGGGCTGATTCAGTGCCCACCCAAGCCCATGGGGATGGGAACCTGTCAGGTTTGCCGTTTGCAGAACGACCACCAAGAACCTGATGTTAGCCAGCTATGTCCCTTCAGCGATGAGGAGGCTACACAAGAATCTTACCCATCTGCTGCCTGTTGACTGCCATCGTTAAGAGGACAGAACAGACCCTGCCCCAAGCACCATCATCTTCACTAGGACAACCAGGGGACAATCTCCCAGCCCCCAAAGCCAAATCCCGGCAGGATGCAGAGGTGCCCATTTCACACCGTGCTACACAGCCAGGGTAACAGCCAGGCACCATACCCCATGACAAAGGGGCAGCTACCGCCAATATGGAGCTGCCTGCCAGTCGTTGGACTTAGGGTTTTCCTGCACGGATGCTTCCACTGTGCTGCTAACTCACACTCTGCAGGAAGAAGGCACAGCAAGAAGCAGCAGACATCGTCAAGCTCCCAACGTGCACACACCGCAATGTAATTCCTGGATTTGTCAGCCAGCACAGCCCTGGCAGGTTCCTTGCTGCCCAGCCCCCTCAGGCCAAGAAGCAAGCTGAGGAATGCCACTATGCAGGGACTTTCACTAAATGCCCTCCTGTAAGGCAATTCTGTCCATGTCTCCTAGGGAAGATTGGTCCTTTAAGCAAGCTACAAAACTCACTCACTGGCTCCACAGGAGGCTAGAAGTAGGGGAAGGTGAAGCTGAAAGGCTGCCCCAAATGCTCTGTAAAGACACTGCCACTGGAAGCCTTCCATCCAAGACAGCTGGTACAAAAAAAATGCACGAAATAGGGAGAAATTAAGCGCAGATCAAGTTACCACCAAATATATGTGCAGAAGGTGACATGGCCAAACACAGGAGAAGGTTAACAGTCTGAGGCTAGGGAAAACTCAGCTGAGCTAAGGACAGGAGGCACACTAGGAGCCACAACGCTGTCATGAGAACCCCCATCCACAGAGGAGCATCAACACAGACACTCCTCTGAAGGGATCTCCCTGAAGCAGCTGCTCCTGGCAGCATGTCACACCGGGCTTAGCCAGCCTGTGTGTATACACCACCTCCAGGGAGGTAGGGCTGCTAAGGCAAAGGCTGAGGCATGTGATGCAGAGCTTATTTCAAAAGATGTTGAAACTTTGTTGGCTAAAGTCTTAATCCTTTGCCTTTCCTTAAATTTGTTGTCTTTAGAAGCCTAAGTAGAGACTGAGGAGACAAGGAATTAACTCAGGTCACAAGTCAGACCCCTTAGCCGTTGGCTCCAGCTTTCTCTCTGCATCTTTCCCCTCAACTCCTCCTTTACACGTCACTGCCAGCAGTGACACATCAATGCATCTCGGACAGCTCTTGTGCAGCACCAGCATTATGGGCACCAATGCTGCCTGTGCCTACCCTTACCCTCCTTCAACACCAATCCTCCCGTAATGCAGCAGGGCTGGGTGGGCACAGTCACGTGGAATCAGCTGGCTCTGCATGCTGGGCATCCCACATGCCCCCTGCCACCACACACATGGGCTGTCCTCCTGCCTTCGTCTTCTCCATGGGCTCCTGCTCCGTGCCAGGCACTCCTGTTCATCACTTGGGAAAACAGCCCGTAATCTGTCCTATTTTCTATTTTCTTCAGACAGCAATTAAAATGGCATTTTGCTGAAAATACTCCTCCTCTTCAAAAGGTGAAGCACAAGGGGACAGCTGGCTGGCTCCAGCAGACAGGAATAGAGCAGAGATCTGCAGTGCAGCTTCCCACGCCAGCACAGGTCGGTAAGAAGCAATTATAAGCCTCTCAAACTTCAACCCCTTAAAAATCAACTCAACCTGCTTGCAATGGAGTAAGAACAGACAGTTCCACACTTTGCATCACAGCAGAAGTAGTATTTGCTTTTTAAAAACATGTGATGATATTTCTATAACTCTAGCTATCACCCAGTTCTTTTCCCCAAAGTCAAAACCTACCTGGATCCAAGCTTCTGGCTGGTATGTTAAGAGAAAAAAGTTACAAAACTCAGCGCTAGACTGCAGAGCTCAACCACACCAAACCCAGCAGCCTGGTTCAGGTCTCTCTCTGCTATACCAAGAGAGGAGAAACAACCATTGAAGGGAAATGCATTTGAAGCCTAGACCTCACAGGCTGCTGTTCTGCCACAGCCCAGGAGCACGCTCACCAAGGAACATCCTAAAACCAGGAGCAAAGGATCCTCCACCAGCAGCCAGAGTGGTCTGTTTCTATCACCAATATTTGCTGCACTTGCTGAGCTGGTCATGACAATACTATCTCACTGACTATTGGCAGGAGGAGGTTACCTGCTTTCATGCCTTCACACCAATAAACACATGATTGCACAACATCTTTAACGAGCAATAGTCACTCCTTTCCTGGAATCCTGTTCCAACCACATAATCCAAGCAGTAACAGCAGAAACCATTTACAAGCAACCAACCTCCACAGTATCAGTATGTTTCTACTTGCAAGTGTCTACTGCATCGCCAAAGCAATGCAGGCTCCAGATGATGGTGAGAGCTCATGACCACATTCAAACCACTGCCCTTTACTCCAGGAGCACCAAAAATGTTTCTAGACCAAGAAGCCACGTAAAAACTCAAATGTACTCACAACCCTCAGGGTTCAAACTGAGCACCTGGCAGAAGACCATGAAAAGGTCAAACACATATAACAACCCATCGCTGTCTGTCACTTAACGCAGCCCAGGAAGGCTTCCAGCTCGGCAAATGAAGCCCCCAACTGACATCAGGCTGCTCTGACCTGTCCCAAATCATCCAGCCCTCCCTTCCTGCCCTTTTGGCCCCAAAATACTGCAGGTTTTGGGGGACAGGCCATTTACACATACAGAGGTTGGAGCAACAAGACCCAGGACCCAGACTTGGCATTGCAAAAAGCCCCACTACGACTCTTGTCCTAAGATGTTCAAAGAACTGTAGAAACGCTCCCTGATTAAGGAAAGAAATACCTTCCAGGCTCTGGAAACATAGGAGGAGGTCTGGTTCAAAACACCGCACTAAATTAGCAAGCCTGACAATGAGATAAAAGACCCTTCAAGGGAAAGGATCAGAAGAGAGTAAAATTACTCCACATGAGATCAAAGACAAATGAAATCAGGAATGTTAAGTGCTTACAGAAGCTGCCGACTATTTCCAACCTCCATTCTTTGTCATATAGTGACAGAAATGGGTGCAACCCCGCTTAAATATACAGCCACACACTCGCGCAGCCTCCTGCTCTTCTTCACCCTCTTACCTGCCGGAGGTAATGCTGTAATGAATGTAGTGAAGACTACCCAGAACAGCCACCTGCCTCACACAGCAAATACAGCCACTCCAATGGACATCAATAATAACATGGAGGTGGGCTTCAAAGTCAGAAGCCAGAAGGTACTTCTACGCATCAGTTCAAGGCAGGTGTTTGGGCTACAGGTCTGTGCTTTGGAGCTGGAGAGCTTTTTGCCTTTGGCTCCTCCCAGATGTAGTGTCAAGCACCAAAGCCCTGCAGAACTGGAAGTTTTCAGCTCATGGATCTCTAAATTGAGGCCAGGGAGCCCTGTACAGTGCTGCCCTACGGTGGGCAACATCACATACGCATTCAAAGCAGGCTTTTACACCACAGCACACAAAACCACCTGCCTACTGACTACCCAGAAATGACCCAATGCAACTGAGAACGTCTCAAAATACCTCTCTGGGGGAAAAGGGGCCAAAAGCAGAGTGGTGATTTGTGAGGAGAGAGGAACAGCACAGTCTGAGCCTAGCCACTTCCAGGTAGCCAGCAGAGTTCATACTAAATTCCACTAAGCCCAGCAAACTGCTGAGCTATTCCAAGGTGGACAGTAGCAGCTTTGAGATTATAAATGTATGTCCAGATACACACTTACATGTAGATATATACCACATGCATGTGCATTCACATACACAGAGCTGGGGGAATGCAGATGTATTCAAACACAGAGCATGCCCCAAAACGGAGGGTCTTTGATGCAGCAAGTTAAAAGCATTTTGTTCCCACAAAAATTATATTTTCTGACCCAGGCTCTGCAGGGTTTTTACTCTCTCCCATGTTGCTATGCCCTAGGCTACATTACGCACAAAAACAGCCCAGGAGAAAAATGTTCTTTTTCTCCCATCTATTTCCTCACTTCCATCAGCCATCCCATCCGCCTCCAGTGTCCAGGCCCAGTGTAGTAAATTAAAAAGTCTCCTGTTGAGTGGCATAAAAACAGGGCGTTTCAGATGAACAAAGGTTGTAAAATCTTCAAGGAACAAAGCTGTCCTCTGCCCTCCATGGGAGCACAGCCCCTGCCAGCAGCAGGCTTGATTCCAGATCCAAAGCAGGCATCTGAAAATCCACGTTAAACCAGCCAAAATCTCCCTTCCCAAACCACACATCTCAACATACAGCCAAAAACCACTCCTATCATCTTCTCTCCCTGACATCAAACAGAGGCAGGAATAGCCCAACTTACCACTGAGCAAAAAGGGAAAAAGAATAAACTCTCTTGGTTTTGTAATTTCAAAGCTATAAATAACCAGGTGAAGTGTGAGCTAGCAATACAGCGAGGTTTGACACATTCCTGACAATGCAATTACTTGATCAGAGGCAAGACACTCAGAGCAGTACTTTCACATCCAAGACACGCAATAGTCCAAGTCCATAGACCTGTTGGGACCTTGCACTGCATGGCTGAGAACAGCACAAAACCCCACTCGTCTCCTTGTACATCGGGTTATTTCCCTTCTCTGGGATTTAACCACTTAAATCAAGGTGGAAAGACCTAGACAAGGGAGATGGTTGTTCTGGTGAAATTTTGGCTATCAGCAGTAAACATGTCCTTGAGCTCTGTTACACAGCACGAGCAAATAAAAGGTTACTGTTCAACAGGAGACAAATGGCTTTGTTCACAGGAGGAGGAGTTGTGTTTTAGTAATTACTTTAAAAACAAAACATACAGGCATAAACCAAAAGGGATGCCTTTCTGTGCACTGACGTATCTATGCTTCTTTTTTTGTACGGCACCTAGCACAGCTGGAATCAGCTGATCCACAATCCCTGAGTAAGGTCCGTGAGTAAGCTTATTGCCAGCTCCCGAATGGCACATCACCACGAGGACACACAGCACTGTCATGCTGGTTCAGACAGCCACCGTATGCCCCAGCTCCAAATGCAGCACTGCCATAAACTCAGCAGATAAACCAATGCCAGTTACACAGCGCAGCTCAGGCTCTTCACTGGCTGGTGTGAGAACAGCCCCAACAGCTTCCCATCACAGCCACAACCTTGTCACCAACCAAACCAACACCCAAAGGGGCTGTCCCAAGAGCAGACAGAAAGTTAGTATTTGGGGGAGAGGTACTATCTTCTTTCCAACAAACTGATCCAACTGGGAGAATTCAAAGAGGTTTAAGCACATGCAAGATCCCAAGGCACGATCGTTCCTAAAAACCCCAGCCTGTTCCTACAAACACACAGCCTGGCAATTACGAGGCTTAGACCTTCACTTCAAGGCAGGGGAGGCCCATCTTTTGCACAGCTGAGTGAGGGCCCAGGATCAACTCAAGGACAGGACCCAACCCAAAGCAGCTAAACCACTGACAGCTTCCAGTGCCTTCACGCAAAAACCCTCAGACACTTCCAGCACAAAACAAATAAAGTTGCACCGAGCCAGACAGGACCCATTACAGCACAGGCCTTGGGAGATTAATGCTTCACAGAGAGCAAAGTACAAGGGTTTCTAATCTGACACACTTCCAGAGCTGACATCACTTCTAGTTCTTGGCAGCCAGCGATTGTCCTGGGCAGCCGCTGTTGTGCTGCAGGTCCCACAGCCTGGAGCCTGGCCAGCACGTTTCCTATTCCACACACATCTGGCACTTTGGAACTGGCTTGTGCACCTTGCAGAGCTCCAGCCAAAGAAAACCTTCCCGAGAGCAAGGGAAGAGGCTCAGGCGAGGCGAGCAGAGTACTCGGTCTTCGTGTGTGTTCTGTGGGATATTAGGCAGTAAGAGGAAAGGGCTCCTCTCTCCTCTCCACATCCCACAGGAGGTGGCAGGAATTCAAACTGCAGTTCAGCCTCTGCACTGTTGCCTGTCTTAATTTATGTATTTATTTTGGATGCTGAACTCATGGAACTCAACAGCACAATTAATCTCATTTAATCGGGAGTGAACAGCACTGAAGAAAAGTGGAGTTACTACTCCCAAAGGGTTTTCCTACCACTCAGCAAGCCAACTACTGTGCCATTGTTCTGCTCAATGTAACCTTCTGCCGATGCTTTTCAGATGCTCTTAGAGCTGTAGAAAATCTTTACGTTCTCATTGTCTAATTCAAAGAGCGACTATACTTCAGCGTGTCCCCATTAAAGCAACACAAAGCCCTCTTTCTTCTTAGAAACTTTATGCACTGACAATTAAAAGTCAGTAGCTTGGTCTCAGCCTGTTTTTAGGGCAACCGCACTTGGCAAGTGGTGACCCAGAAAGAAAACTGGACAGAGGTCTCTGACGAAGTCTGCATTCTGGATGCTCAGCAACATAGGCGCTGAAAGCAGAACCGGAGGAGCTCTGGGGTTGGAGCACCCAACTTCCATGGTCTCTACAGAACAGGAGGCTTAAGAGGAGCTCAATAGCTAAATGCCCTTGTGCATCAGGCCTTCAGCCTCCCCATGGCACAATAAACCAGAAAACATTCCTCCACTGAACCATAACGAGGTCCGTGAAATGGAGGGGTCAAGATCCCTACATTCCCTGCCCAGTTACCAGATGTTACTGGAACCTTCCACCTTGTGATGGCAACACAAACAAGCTAAGAATAAGAAAGCTACATCTTCAGCCTCCATTTAGCCTCTACAGCGCCATTAGGAACAGAAGGCTCCTAAAACTATCTCCAGTGCTGCTAGAAAGACCATTTTATTAACACTTGATATCCACACACAGCAGAGTGGCTCCAGAACTGAGCAGCACTCACCAGTGGGAAGCAGGTCTTATCCTAATTCTGCATATAAGCAAGCTAGATGGTTTATTTAATAATGCAGTGTCTCCTACTGCTGCAGGAATATTTACCCAGCTGGCAGCAAGGGACTCTCAGATCATCCCCTGTCACTAAGCAGATCCCAGCCTTTCACGAGCAGCTGGGTGCCAGACCAGCACCATGTGCAGCAAGAGGCTGCACTCAAGAGACCGTCACACCATCCCCACGTTAAGGGGTAGGGTACGAGGCCATGCCAGGAGCGATGCCCTCACACCCTGCACAGACCCAGCTGCAGGGGAGGAGTGTGCAGTGTCACGGTCACCCCCCAGCTCGGGCTCGGGAGCGTGGTAGTGCCCCTCATGTTCCCGGTACACGTCAGGGCCCAGGATGAGCACTGGCAGGGCAAGCTCAGCTCCATCCACACACAGTCCAGTCTGGTGGAAATGCCCTGCAGCTGGCTGCTGAGCACAGGCTTGGCCATCCCATAGCCTAGGCCAGTCCCAACAGCTACAGACAGCTCTAGAACTGCATTTTAGACAGAAATACTTTGTAACATGCTCTCAGGATGACATCCATTGCTCTAAAGCTTTAGAAGGGTCATGGTCCAAACACCCTTCTGAGCAAAGTGTCACGTGAGAGCAAACATAATTAAGCCCTATCAGCTGCATCTGTCCAAGCAGGTGAGCTGTGCATCCCTGCAAAGGTCAAAAGGGAGCCCAGTTACTGCAACAAGATCAGTGGAAGGAGTATGCACAAAAATACCCTCTTCATCCAGCTCTACTTCACTTAATTATAAAGATCTTTGCATCTAACATCTTTACTAGGCTTTGTGGCTTCGGGACATCGATCCAACCCATTCACTTCATAGTGGTCCATTATTATATTTTCACCTGTATACAAGCCCCTCCAGTGCAAAGTTAATCATAATTTATCAATTTGTTGTAGCACGTTCCAAATGCAACTCTCCCTGACAAACAATGCTGGGCAAGAACCTCTTGCCTTTGTTCTGTTCAAACCCCCAGTTAAAAGCAAGAGAGCAGAAAGGATGGCATGAAAGAAACACTATCTAAAACACATGCAATGCTGCATCACTCTTTATAGGCTATACCTGAAAAGCTTGATATTATCTAAAGCTGTAATTAAGGTAAATAGGTTAATGACTAGACTCACTTAGATAAAAGCAAAGGCTGCCAAAGCCCTGGGTAAATGAATGTCTTTGTGTATAAATATAACATACCAGGCATCAAGGAAATAAAAGAGCTGAAAAGGTCCCCATCTAAGTATTTTTAAAGACACTTCTGATGCTCCTAACACTAAAGCTAACTGCAGCTGCTCATTTCAGCCACGCAAGACCGCCGGAGCCACCAACCCACAACTCATGTAACCCTGCAGACTCCAACCCAGTTAAGTATCAACTGATTTCTAGGAAGGACTAAATGCTCTCTGCTTTCTCTAGAAGCATCAGCTTTTCCCAAACATCTTATGTCTATCTACAGATGATGCCTAGCAGATAGAGATAAACACAAAAGCAACACTTGTAATTTGAGTTCAGTTTCATTGAGATGTGTTATTCCGATGTATCCCCTGCAAACAAATGGTCTAGAAAGATGAAACAGATCAATAGCAGTAATAATTTATTCATCATGTTGAATTGTCAACGGCAATCATAATGGTGAAGAGCTTGACTCTTTCACGAAGGTTAAGCCTTTGTATTTTCTCCTGATACCAGAAAAGCTTCTGAAACAGCAGCTGAAGTCTAGAGCAGGCCAAAATCTAGACTTGTTAACCTCTGCTTTTTTCAAGTCTTCTCCCCAGGGTGTCTCACGCTACTGAGAGCGGAACAGGGAGAGCTGTCCCTGTGTACAGTAATATAAGCGCTAGCCTTCCTTGCATTGAGGGATGCTTATTTAAAGTGCCAAAGTGATTTCAACACTAAAATTGCTGAAAATCTCTTCACAATCCCCTACACTGCCTGACCCAAGGAGGGCTGAGCTGTTTCTGTCCCTTTCCCACCTGCTCCATGCCAAGCACACAGCACACTGATCTTCAGGCTTTGCTCTATAAACATCTCTGAGGAAACCTCCATCTCCTAGCTGTCATCTTTCCCTTCTTAAAAAACTGATGAGGAACAGCTGAGACGATCCCTGCAGAAGCTGCTGCAAGCACAGGATGCATGGGGAACTCAGGACAGAGCCTTGGGTTTGCATTCATAAATTTACAGTGTAGAGGCATATTAAAATTACAAGCCTGAACAAGCGCACTGGAACAATAACACATCAGAGTCCTGTAAATGGGCCCCGAAATACACTTAGTGAAAAATACAGACCAGCTGCAATGTTGGAAATGCTCCTAATGCAATCCAAGGTAATTATTGGTAACAGACCATCAAACAAGTGCATTAATATGCTCTGATCAGAGAGAGAATCAGATGGACAGTCTGGCACAGCAGCTTGTACCTGCAAATTATGTAAATTATTTGAAAGAGCAAAGCCCCAAAGCCCTAAAAACACTAACTCTAATGAAAGTTATTAAATGCTATTTTTGTTACCTGCTGGTGTTAACATTAGAAGGCCCATTTGCCACAGTGACTATAATTTTGCTGCTGAGCAGCAGTCCGAGCTGAATAAGCCTGATATTTGCCATTTTAAAGGACCACAACACGCTAGAATGACTGGCTTAGATTTGCATGATTTCACAGACAACATTTAAACACATAACTACTTCCTGCATTTTTCACTGATGTTGGAAAGGAAACCCAGTCATTTTGCTTTTGTTGGATGCAGAAGTTCCTGATTTCATTTCATGCATCAAATACACGTTTGATCTGCAAACAACACAGAAGGAGTCTGAAACAAGATCTCCTGTTACAACATTACCTATTTTTGCACTTGAACTATTTAAGTTTAGCATATTTTTAGGATATACTTTCATCTCTCTATGCCTGAAAGAGCTAAAAGTATGCAATATGATACAAGCTTCAGTATCATGCCTCTTGAGAATAGTCACTTAACCAGAAACTAAAATTACCAAATAAAATACACAAAGATCCTTCTTCACCTGTGAGCTACAGTTGAAACTCTTAAGTGTATTTTGTAGCTCTTTTCCCCTCCGTTAGTGGCCTTGTATATTCCAAAGAAACAAATGTAAACACATTAAATTGAAATACATTCAGCTCCAACAGTGAATATTTCATCTGTCAATTTCTCACAACCCTACAGAGAAGAAAAAAAAAAAAGGCAAAAAAAAAAAAGAAAAAAAAAACAAAAAAAAAGCATCATACCCAATTTCAAACCTTCAGAAAAGTCACTACACAGACAATCAACAGTGTCCCCACTGCAGGTTTGAAACTAGCAGCCAAACTTTCCAGCAAATAAATCCCATCCTCTCTACCAGACAATCCTTTAGCCTTTGCAACTCAAACTTTCATACGCAAAATGCAATGTACAGCCCTGCAGCAAACTGACAGAGCATATCCTGTACCTCCCTCATTTTAAAGGTCTCCAGAAACTTGGGCTACGCTTTGTAATTTCTAAAGAAAGGCATGCTGTGTAATTTTTTTTTTTTTTTCCCACATTGCCAGGCTATTGTAACAGGGATGGAGAGCCACCCTGGCTGAGTGGGTAAATATTAACTGTGCGATAAGCAGCCTGATATCACAATGGGGGGATGGCTGCTTGAGCTATCCTTAACAAGATGGACACACTTCCAGCTTTAACAGAGGACCCAAAGACTCATCCACCTCCAAGGCATAGGCTCAAACCCAATGAGACCCATAGCCATCCCCGGTGGATTTCATGGCATGGTTCATTGTCCACTTTGCTTCCCAGCAGGTCAGCCATGTCGTGTGTCACCGAGGACAGCACGAAAGCTTGGCAGCAAAGGAAAGAGGAAGAGCACGTTACAGGGAAAGGAGGATGCGGACCCTTTGACTCTGCCCTTGCTTGAGTATACAAGGCCTGTGCTTCCAAGTGTCAGCTTGGCCCAACAGCCCTAAATCACCCACCACAGCAATATGCAAAGAAGTAAGGCGATGACAACAGCTGCTCTAATTTATTAGTTGTCTCTGCTCACACTCGCCAACCCTGTGCTAGCACGCACTGCTCTATTTGCAACCAGACGGAAACGACGAGTGTGACTCGAGGCAGCGGAATAAACACTTCTCCATCATGTCTACTCTCCCCTTCACAGGCTCCGCTTCCAGTTGTCTTGCCTGTCATTAAAAGGAACTTATAACACGGCGCTGAATGATGTACTGTAATCAATACAAATAGCCATGAGATCCCCTGAAAAGGATGTGGAAGTGGAGTTCAGCTGCGATATTTATGAGCACAGGATACCACAGACCAGAATAGTTCCAACTCTCCTGAGTATTTCCACTATTTACACTGAAATCAGAAAATTAAAATGGTATTTTACGCTTAATGGTTCGAACAAGACCTGTGAAGTCCTTCTCTCGGTCCCATTTACAACACAAACGCCAATGACAGAGCAGCAGATGGTCAGAAACACTCCCCTAGAATATTCAGGCGATTCAACTTGAATCTGTGCCCAAATCATTTAACTTTAATGGATTCTTTCATTAACAACCAAAGAAAGGGAATATGGTTGCCAGGACATTAAAATCACTTTTTCAATTACACTGTTATAAAATCGAACAAATTAGCTGTAATTCTTAGCTGAAGCCTAAATGGAAGCATGACTTTATGAAAGAAAGGAAAATTGATTTGGATTAGTGGGCATCAAGGGCTTTTTAAAAATTAACAAGATTCTTATGACTTCATAGCATGGATGGATTAGCTGGAGGTTTCACTGCCCTGCATTTGCTACCTGCCAAAGCATGGCAGCTGGCTTCACAGCATTTGTTACAGCGGGTTTTAATTAGAGTAAGGGGAGAGGATGCAAGAATTGAAACTGGAAACAAAGTTCTAGAGAAGCTGGGTGGTGTCTGAATTCACCTTTTGGACCCTGCTCAGCAGGGTCTTGGCAAAACCCAGGGAAATCAGAACCTCTAAGCTTTAGCAGGATAACAATTGCAGGCTGCATTATTTTGCTTGGGGTGGTCTTGCTCAAAGATCAAGGCAAAACTGCACTGGATGCTTCAAAAACACAAAATAAAAATCAAGCCCAAGATGGCTGGTGCAAAGAGTGTGCAACTTTAATGCGGGCCATTAAAAAACCAAGAAAAAAAACAAACACAAAAAAACCCACAAAAACCCAAACCAGGTAGGGATAACAATCAAAGCAGCAGAAAGAGCAATTCATAAAGGAAACAGGAGCTTGTAACACTGAACACCGGATGCAAGGGAACTACAACACAGAGCAATGGGATCACACTAGGAAGGAAGAAAAACTGTCCTTTATATTGTATAATACAAGCTTAATGAAAGAGATGTTCACTGAACGCAACTTGCATTGATACTACAGACCAGCAACCCTAAGATATATTTTAGAGAGTCATCCCCCTGCCAGGGAAGGTAGTGACTTGGAACTGCTGCCCAGAAAAAAGGATACTGAAAACCAAGCTGGAGACTTTTACACCTGCACTGGACAAAGCCTTTTTAAATTTTATTTATTTATTTTTAAAAAGGCACCACTGGGAACAATCCTGTTTTGACCCCTGCAAGATGGACAGGATGTTCTAGCACACACGCTCCACCCCAAACATCTCCAGGATGATGCACTGCTGAGAGCACCTGCCAGCTGGCAAAACTGGCCTCTCTGTAAGGTAAATGCAGCAGAACGTTTCAGAACCATTTACATGAAATCTTGCAACACAAAGCACTTTAGATGACTCCCCTTTACAAGTCAACATTTCATATTTAGTTATTTCTACTCTTTATTTCAGCACAGTGGTTGACAATTTGCATCAGTAAAAGTTGGCTTGAAAAGTTAAATCTTTCTTTGGACAATCCTGAATATTACTTCTTTGCCATAATCATGCTGGTTTGTAAACCCGTATCTGACTTTTAGCTATGCCATAGGGTATTATTTTCCAATAAACCAAGAAGAGCTGTACCCTTTGAGCCAAGCCTTGCATTGTAATTGCTGTGGGTCTCCGTGTGATTTTAGCAGGTTGTACATTTAAGAAAACAGGAAAACACATTTTAATCCAGAACCTTTTGAGCTCCATGTGCCTTAGAGTTCTTTTAATGATCAAAAAATCAGGGCACTCAATAGGGGAGCAACTATATAGGCAAATATAGCACGCACAACCAAGAGCATTATCTCATCTAGGGTAGTAATGTGAAAAGCCTGGAGTTAGAGTGCTTTCAGAAAGAACACCTCCAGATGAGACTATCACTGACTGTGACCTTTCTGCAAGGCAAAGAATGGACTTCTCCAAACTGACCCTTTAGGCTGAAGGTGACTTAATGTCCTTTTACTTTTGCATCACTGCAATGGCATAGGAGTACACACACATTGAATTACTGTGCTTCTACTGAATGCCAGCAAACGTCAGGGTAGGGAACAGTAATTTTCAGCTAAAAGCATAGGAACTTCCTGACCCAAACTGCCTGACCCAACCAACCAGCACAGATAAACACATTCAATTGCACCTGTGCAATCTGACCTCCACGCTCACTCTAATCCCGGGCAGAAGCAGGCAGAAAACTGGCGCTTCTCACCACACTGTACACACAGCAGCACCTTCCGGTCCACCAGCTGTGATTTAAGAGTACCTATGGGTACTTCTGAATACCCATTTTTACTATTGTCTATGAGAAGAAGCTGATCATTATCATAATTATTAGTAACAATTATACAACTATTATATATGTTAATATATGTCAACAGAATAAGAATATTAATATATTCTCTACAGGCTATTCCACAGAATTAATGAAATCTAGTAATAAGCCTAACCTCTCTGACATCTTGCTGACACTTATTTCTACGCTAGCTACAAAATTCAGGTGCATCTGCTCAGGCAGTTAACTGGCTGGCAACTAACTCAATACCTGTAGGTCAAAAGGACATGAATCCTGATGAAGAGGTCTGTGCCTTGCTTGGGGCAGTGACGGAAGAGGGAGACATGCATCTGCTCCTGCTACCTGTGTTATCAAGCTGGTACCCTCTACCACAGGGACAGGCAGCTCTGAGCAGCCAAGTCTCAAACCACCCCAGCTGTCTGCTGCAGTGAATGCCCATCAGTCCCCAAGAGCTCTTTGCTACAGCCACATGAATTCAACTACGCTGCAAGGCTGTCCCTATCTGCAGTCCCACATCCTCTCAAAGACCTTCTAGCCTGGCAGTGCTGCAAGCTCAAGGCAACTCCAGTGAAGCTGCTGTTCACATACCGTTTTGCTAGTGGTCTTAGCTGGGATGCAGGGCTTCCCATCCTCTGACATCTTCCCATCACCCTCAGGTGCCAAGGAAAGAGAAATAAGCTCTCTCCAATGCAGTGGGAAAGAAATCCCAGGGCAGTCCTAAACACAGTGAAATATACCCCCAGGATCCTCAGAGCCAGCCACACTGAGGATACCATGGGCAGGTGAGGCAACTTTTGTGTTATTTTGCACCCTACCATCTCTACAAGCTGGGACTTGGGAAGAACAGATAACTTGCATCGTTTCAGCAGCAGACCCTAAAAGCCCTAGTCCTAGTGTAGTGAAGTCAGCAGCAAAATTCCCAGACAGAGCGGAGGATTTAGCCCTAGAGAAGTTCAAAACAAAAGCAGCATCTGTGACTCACCCATGAGACCCACAGCACACAACAGTGTAAAAATTACATTCACATGGACCTGATGCTGCTTCATGGAAAACAGCTCCGGAGCCTTTCTGCTTGCAGATCCCATCTCTGAGCATGCTTCTTGCCCTCTTTTGTTCTTTATAGGATATTTGCATGGAAACAAGAGCTCCGTGTCTCAGCTGCTCATCTCCTCCTGCTGTCTATCCTTCCCCAACAGAAGAGAGACTTTACAGAGAGCTTGTTTTCATGTAAATAGCCCTGAATGACGGCTACAGAAGAACAGAGCACATGAGCACCTCCTGGAGCCGGAGTGCCAGCTACCATGCTAAGGATAACCCATGTGCATTGAAACCATCTCACCATTTTGCTGATGAAAGCTGCTGTGTCCATGGGAAATGTTCATTGGGGGACTTTCTGAGCATCTTCCATGGAAGGCAAGTCTCTTACTTTAAGACCATGTTGAGAAGGTCCAACTGTGTAGGATGCAACGTCAATCACCAGCCAGGAAAAACCCTGCTAGCCTGGGGTATCCTCATACACAGCACTAATGTGTGGCACTAGGGAACAGGAACTGTCAATATGAAAGTCAGACCCCTTCAGAAAAACAACACGACAGTTACAGGAGGTTCAAGTTCTGCTCTTGCCCCTGAATCTTCCTGTGATTTTTACTCATTTACAAACATATTACTGTTGTTCCTGCGGACTAGTTATGTGGAAAGTCTAACCAAAGGGGGGAAGCTGACAGCGACCTGCTCTGGGTATCTAACTCTGAGTGTGAGCCAGACAGTGCTGTCAAAGGGCAAAGAATACACTCTGGAAACAAAACCTCTTTGTTCCTCTAATTTTGTTCCAGTTAAGTCAGTTCAGCTGTTCCATATAACCAGTCAAAAACATCCAGCATTTCCCAAAGTATTTTAAGACTTCAAAGTTTTAGGTTTTATTTTGACAGTTTTAAAGTGCATAGCTTTTTTTTCTTTACAGATTTTTTTGCATTAAAAACAAGGCTGTTTAATAATTAAGCTTTACAACAACTGCTGCTGCTTTGCTTTTATCATGGCTTCAATTAAAATATTGTTTCTTGAAGACAGCTAACAGCTTCTGGGAAAAAAAAATAGAGGGGGTTTCACTAAGAATGTTTTCAATAGGCTCAGTTTGTTAAAACTTGTGATTAAAACCAAACTCCAAGTAGGGCAGGCTCAAATCCAGGGGCGTTTTAAGTTTGTCCAAGTTGCTGATCTGAACTCAAAACTTCACAGCCTTAAACGAACATACTCACCTATAAAGTAAACTCTCCAATGAGGAAAATGTAGGAAAAACATTGTTCAAACCAGCGCCTGGCAGCTCAGCAGAGACTGGAGCTGATCAGGAGCAGGCTGTTCCAGAACAAAACCTTTCTACATAACCCAGGCAACAGATCTGACCTTTTCATCTACAAAAAACAGCCCACCACCCAACTCATTACCATGGGAGATCTCCCCTCAAAACCGTTTTGTTCACAGTCTTGGGGCCAAACCTGTTCTAATACCAATTGCCTCCTGTCAGGAAAGTGCTGGAACAGCTCAGGGACAAGACCTGTGCTGAAACTAAACCTGTCTGAACTATCCTGGCGTAACATGAGCTTCACACACTTGCGCTGACATTGTCACAACACCAAATGGGAGCCAGGCAAGCAAGCGAGGGACTTGTGTCTTCAAAAGCAAACAAAAGAGGGTTATAAAAACTAATTAGCTGTTCACACTCACTACTGCGCCCCTCTGCAAAGCTGTAATCACAGCAGTCATTTTGAAGCGAGTACACCTCTGAGGGCTTCTTACAAGCAGCACTGGGATGGACTGGGCTTGGCCAGCTTCACAGTGCCAGCAGCACAGGCCCTAATCCCACAGTTTTAAGGCCAAAGCTCCACTCAAACAGTTCACAGTGCAGCCCACAACCAGCTGTGTCAGCACAACCGAAAAAGCAGGATCAAGCAGCCGTGGGGAGGGAGCTTTTAAGCCTGCAATCCTGCCAAATGCTTCGTATCACAGCCTTGCCTATTTGCATTTCTGCCTTGGGCCCCATCTGTAGCTTCCCATCCATGTAAAAGCTGTCCCCAGGGAGAAGAAAGGCCACTGTCCATTTGTTCAACACCTCTCAAGCGCATCCAGTTTCAAATGAAGTAGGTGGTAAAACTCCTAATGCTAATCTTTTCCATGCAATTCTGAATCTTTTGTCATCTGAGTGTAGGAAAGATCAGAAATAGAAATAGCTGGTCCAGCGGCCCTGATCAGTCAGCATCAGACACCAGTGCGGCACTCCGAGCCTCCCAGCTCCCAGCTCTCCAAGGCAGCACCACGTCCTGACCATCAGAAACACATACACACTTGATTCTTTTCTCAACTTCCACTTCAGACAAAGTGATCTTACAAAGTAGGTTTCCAAATGCAGTATCAGTTAAATCACATAGCAATAACACATAAGGAATAAAGTATCTTTAAAATATGGTTACATCCTGTACCAGAAGTCTTAACGGGCCATAGTTTTAGCCCAGGAGCAACCTGAAAGCCAGCACAGACACACTGCAGCATTGAAACCACGTTACTGCAAAGCTATTTCGTTACAAGCCACAGCTCTCTTTGCAAAGTCAATTTCTTCCAAGAGCCCAACTAAGCTGGTACAAGTTTTCCAGCATGCATACCTGTAGGGTAGCCAGAAACGAGCCCAATGTATCATGTAGAAGTTGAGAACCAGGAGAAAGAAACCAAGATACACAGGAGACCGGTCCCTTCCAACACACGTGTCTCAGCAGAGGTCACTGCAATGACTTTGAGCTGGAGAAGGGCCAGGGCACCGTGCATGCATCTGTTAGAAATCCCACCCAGGCTCCAGGCAGGCATCCTCAGACACATGCTAACTGCAAGACCGGAGGAAGCAGGAGCTCAAGCTGAGACCACCCGTACTCTTGTGCTTCTCACTACCTGTAGCAACAAACTGCCTGGCACAGCCAAGAAGGTAACGGCTGGCAGAGCCGCACAAGGGAGCACAGACCCTCCTCAAATGGCCACTGTTTCCAGAGCTTCGTTCACAGCCAGCTCAGCACAACACTGAGCCACCAACACCTGGAGGTGACAGACACATGGAAGACAGAGGCAAGACCAGGCATCTGGCACCTCAACTTGCTTAAGCTCCATGTGAGCAGCTGTGGAAAGAAATGGGCAGATGGGGTACAAACCTGCATCTCAACAGGATCCAGAGATGCCAATGCCAGGCACTCCAAAGTAACTTCTGCTCAAGCCCAAGGATTTGAAGAATTCAGCAGCCCCCACAGCAGCTCAGTCCCAAAGCCGCTGGCTTCAACACTGCTCTGCAACTGCCTAGGAGTCTGCAGGGCTCATGAGCTCACACAGGGCTGAGGAAAGGCATCGACACAGCCTCCACCACCCATGATTCTGGAGGGGAACTGCATCGCTCTCCTATTCCCTCTAAAGATGCCCCAAGCTAATGCTGGGAAAGCTGAGACCCCTTCTAACTCAGAGGGGCAGCGTGAGACTTCAGTGGCTGTCAGACCACAGAGAGAAACCATACATTGCTTTTCTGGAAGCTGCTCCTCCCTGCAAGATCCTGGAAGAAAGCTGGAGTAAGAGAACACCCATACAGTCCTTATCTCCCTCATTACGAGGAGAAGAAGTTGCCCAAGAATCTCAGATTGGCTTTTCCTCTGAATCAGCTCCAAAGCTCTCTCAGGAAAGGCATGTTATCTCCCACCAGCCCAAACCACTCCTATTTGGCTCAGAATAATAAAGCCATTAGTACGGACCAATCACACTATTACACTGTTGTTTTACATGGCTATAATTTAACAGTTCCTCACTGTTTGCTTTAGGAAATCCATTCTTGAAAGGTCTATAAAATTATGAACTCTTGCTCCAGTTTGAAAACACAGGCACAAGAGGGATTTCTGTTCTCCAATAAATCACATTTCCCTACTAGTAAACACCAGCTTATAAGAAACATCTTTTGTTTATTGAAAGTAAACGGCATGTGGACATTTTAAACAAAAAGAAGGTGGGAGACTGAGGGGAACAGACAGATTATGTTTTCCACTTTCATTTTGCCTTGTGTCTAAACAAACAGTTCCTAACAGCTTTGTTTTCCAAACCAACTTTCTCCCAGCTGCTATCTGGAACCACAGAAAGGGAAAGCAATACTCAAGATGTGCAAGGATCCCTTGACTTTGCACACTCGTTTTACTCAGCAATCAGTGTTCTCAATATGCAAGCCACAGGGAGTGTTATTGGGAGTAAGCAATAGCCCTGTAGAGACAGTTTGGCTTCACCTACAAAGCCATCCTGGGAGGGTTCACTCAGACCCCTCAAGCTGTGCAAGGGGGAACCTTGGCATTTTGCCAAGCTTTTGTGCCAGGTCAGCTTGCCACAGGACCCCATTGATGGCCTTCCACCCGGCCACAACTGCACATAAACTTGGAAGGTGACTCTCAATGCATACAACAGCTAAGATAGAAGGCCAGAGAAAACAGCTCTTACAGACTCCTCGGTGTCCAGTCACCTGTAGCATCTGAAAAACAAGCTATTGCCCTCAATGCTTTTTGGTTGTAGTCATGCCTGTTCCCATGAGAAAAGGGCAGCACAGAGATACTGACCCAAAGAAGACCCAAGGAACTATGCCAGGATGGAGTACATTCCAGTGTTTCTGAATTTTTCATCATCTTAAAGATCAAAGATCTTAATCATCAAAGATCTCTCATCCCTCTGCCTTCAACTGATGATCAAGGCATCAAACATTCCTGCACTCCTTTTCCTCGCCTTCTTGCTACATGCAGTTTAGTGTTACTTAGACCATAGCTGCCTCAGAAGCAGCCTACACAAGAGACGGGGCAACACTTTGTTAAAGCTTCAGGATGGCAATAGCTAGAGTTAATAATATTTTGACCCATTTCACTCAAATAGCAGATAATTCCTTGTGTCCGAGCATAAATACAGAGATACATCTCTATCAGAGTCTCAGAAATGACGTGCAAATACATGGCTCTATCACAGCCCTCACACACACACCACTGAAACTTGCTACATTTGACCCACCACCTTTGTAATTATATATCATAGCATGCAAAACCATGCAACAACCAAACAGCCCCTCCACAGAGCAAGGGATAACAGGATGCATCTCCACAGCAGTGGCTAGGCACCCATGTTCACAGAAGACCTCTGTGAAGCACCCAGCATGCTCTAGCCAAGTCAGAGGGAAAGCTCCCAGGCAAGACAAAGCTCAGTCCCTACTGCCACCTCACTCTGGCCCACCTTGACAGAGAAAAGACACATCTACATCCCAAGTGAGGATGGAGCTGCCCACCTCTGTGGCTCCAGGATCCTGCCTCTGCTCCCAAAAAGAGGGCTGCAGCTGCTTTCTTTTGGGAATATCCATCTCAGTTTTGGTCCTTAAGTTAGTTTGTGAAACTGCTTCATGCAGCCTCAGCAAACACCTTCTCTTCACTTCCTGGGTATCTTTGGCCATCTCCTGTTACAACCCATCAGCTGTGCCCTGTCCAGTTGTTACTTCCAGAGAAGGCCTCTGGCTATGCTAAGAGTTTGCAAGCCCTCAATGTGACTCCATGGACCACTGCCTCCAACACGGCTCCTTCTGCCACTGCCATTCTCAAGGTTACAGTCTTGATCTGCATCTCTCCCCTGTTAGAAGTGAGCTGAATAGAAAAGAGGGAAAAATTCAGTTTGCCAAAACCCTCCATACATAAGACTGATGGTAATTATGCGAAGGTACCTAAAACTTCCTGCCGAGGAAGCTATTAGGAGGTCACATACACAGAAAACGGGCCTGAACCTTCCCCAAGTACAGCAGATGATGTTTAGCCAAGTGGCAGATTCTACATATCATTAATCTGCTTTTACAGTTCTGGTGAAGAAAAAAAAATCAACCTTGCAAGCTGGACCTTCAAGAGCATTACCCAAAAAAGGCATCTTCGTGGCCACGGATGGAGTCCAGAACATGGTAGCTTCTTACTTGCACCTCACTTACCCCATCCAGGTCTTCCAGGAAATCCTGCAACACCTGTACAGCTGGGGAACGTGCACGCATCCCAGGCCAGCCTGCGCTGTCAGAAACAAGCCCTCCACACAAGCCCTTTCATGAGGCCTTTTTCTCCCACCCCTGTACAGCTGGCACAATAGCTAAGTCTCCCTGACAGCACATGGATTTCACTGCTACTCGTAGTGCAAATAAGATAATTAGGCCAGAAATCTTCAAAGCCCTGCCACTGCTGTTGGTAATGAGATTCTGCAGTTCACCTGAAAATAAAAAAGGAAGGCAGGCAGGTAAAGCCCCTTCTCCACCAATAGCCTGAACTCTAACTGTGAAACTATCCGTCAAACGGCTTAGTCCAGCTTCCCTCAAGAGGTCCTTCCTAGCAGCTGGGAAGTCCACCTCTAAATACAACCCCTAAAAAAGAGGAGCATTCATATGGGGAAACCAGTGGCACGACACATTTGCCAGTAAAACACCAGCTACAAGCAGAGAAACTGAAGTTTTAATCAGTGACAGCCCTTTTATCTTCCTGTGTGCTGGCTTTCTCCTCCCAAAAAGGGACCAGATCACATCTCTGTTCTTACCTGAAATGCTGTCTGCAAAGAAAAAGGGCAAAGAACCCTTCTGCAGGGGTGACACTGCTCTGACACACATCCCAAGACACATGCACTCCTATGACTGAGCTGAGAGCTTTCACAACAAACAAAATCCCCTGGCATGTATTTAGAACTATTTACTGTACATTTCTGTTTTTCAAAGTTAAGCAAAGAGCCTCCCTTGTTTGCTCACATTTTCTTGATAGGCTGGGATTCAAGTCTGGAGTGTCTCTTCAGACCAGGGTGTCAAGTGTCGTAATACAAAGCAGATAGAAAACGCCAAGAATGGTTCTGGTTTCAGTCCTACCAGGTACCCAAGAAATCTGCACATACAGCCCCTGTCTCTGCCCCTTGTTCTTTCCAGCTCTCTTCAAAACAGCCAGCCTGTCCCACAGAGCCCCAGCAGCGAGGCCTGGGTATGCAGCTTGCCACTCCAAGAAGACAAGAGCCAAGTCTCCCATGCTGTATCATTACAAAGTCACCTACCCCCGAGAAGTCAGGCTCATCAAACTCCTGCCAACTCTCCTACATTTCCCAGGTAATTGCACAAACCATGAATTAATGAGAAATAATGAGCCAGCACACAGGGGAAGAGAAGACAATTCAGAACAGCAACAAAGAAAACTAATGGGAAAGTATGTATTAACAGCTCACTGCAAACGACTGTCACTGCAAGCCTGCATCACCCCAAGACAGGTTTCACTTCTCTGGGAGGACACAAGGGCAGCAGAGAGCACACGCCACCCACGCAGCACAAGTACACAAGAGAAAGGTGAGAGGGGCTTATGCCAGGAGTTAATTTTGCAGAGAACAGACAGCGTGGGCAGTCCAGACAAAGCAACAGACTCTGTCCAGGCGCAGCTTTGTCACCATCCACCGCACGGCCTCTGGGAAGTCACAAAACCCATCTGTGCTTCGCTGCCTGGCTACAGGCTGCATTGTCTGACACCAGCTCCCTCCATGGGTGTGGACTACCCCTGGCTTTATCTAGCCAACCTCTGCTCCTTTTTGTTATCACTTAACCCACAAAGGTACATTATCAATACAGCTAGCCAATCAGCCTTACTTGGACAATAGCAGATAAGAGGGTAGGTTTGAGAAGGAGACATTGAAAATAATAAAACAGGAGATGCCAAACTGTTAAGTCGAAGGAGTGCCCACAGCTAAACAATGCAATGAACTTACCATGGACTTGACCGTCTCGGGACTCTGCATCCTCCTGGCGTAACTTCTCACCTGGTCCAGTTTTAAAAGACAGTATCTGATTGTGATCTGGAAACTCAGTTATCCTTGAAAATGCAAGAGTGAGCTCTTACAGCTCTGGGATCATTTTAGGAGAAATAGCAAGGTAGCACCCATATCCATGGCTACTGGGATGCACTTGAAGGTGAAGGAAAAGAAGAAGCAGTCCCACCTTTCAAAGATGATTAGGACCAAGGGTCAGAATGGGTGGGAATTCGCCCTCCCATTTCCAAATTTAAACTTACTTCTACCGTAACAACAGGAGGAAAATATATTTCGTAGCCTATGTTCCAAAATCCCTCACACCTACTTGGCTGTTTAACTTTCCAACATCTACAGTGCATTTACCCATTGTCAGTGCAAGTTTCTCTTCAGAGCACATAAATTTTTCCTTTTTCCAAAGCCGCGGCCAGCTGAAACCTGACAGTTTGAGGACAAAGCAGTAAAAGGACTGGGTCTGCTTCCAAATGGTGAAGGATACGCTTTCAACGCTCCAGTATCCCAGCAGCAGAATGCCTACAGGGACCATCACACCACTCTGGGGCCCTCCTGTACCAATGGGGTCCAAGCTCGGACATAATGCTTCTCCCTGCTGTCTCTGGGCTTCTGCTTATTTTCCCAAAACACATCTAAAAACAACACCCAGACTTATACCGAGATTTCACCAAAAACATCCAAATCACCCATTTTTCTCCACAGTGAGGAGAGGTTCTGCCTCTGTGCATCAGATTGCTAGGTGAGCACTATAGATGGTGGCTGCTCTGGACCAAGGAACACAACCTCATTTATTACTAAAACCAGATTTATTTCCATTAATCTAGACTAATTACTGCTGCTCCTCTTTTAATGAGGTCCTGTGTGCCTCAGCACATAACATCAGCACAAGAGAAATCCTCATCTTCATAGCCAGGCAATTTTGGGCCATTTTGAATAGCTCTAGCGTAAGAAGGAAATTAGGAGAACGATGGCTCTTCCAAAGAACCAGTTTCATTTTAGTGAATGCTGTGTGGTCAGCCATTCTCATGTTCAGGTCAGTAACAGCCTTGCAAAATCTCCCTGACTTTATCCAACTTTTACTACTGCTGAGCAGGGATTAACATTAATTGAGCCTACCCCATATTAGCCAAGGATTATTTGTTAGACACCAGCCTATAATCACTTGCATTTTCCAGCAGAGACCTTCACATCGCTCAGATAGCTAGCAGGATAATCCAAGTCACATTTTTAATGAAATCTACATAAAAACGCACATCCACACCCTTGTCTTCCCCCTTCCAAAATACCCAATTAGTTCAGCTTAGGAAA
Source organism: Pandion haliaetus (assembly GCA_013401275.1). Taxonomy (NCBI): domain Eukaryota; kingdom Metazoa; phylum Chordata; class Aves; order Accipitriformes; family Pandionidae; genus Pandion; species Pandion haliaetus. The sequence continues at coordinate 283,075 of VYZV01034341.1, forward strand.
TGCCATAAAAATTAGTACTGTGAAATTTCCAGTCTAACAAGTTTCTGGTGAGAAGAAAATATTCCCTATGAGGGCAGTATTTTTTTAAACCCACAAACTTTAAAATACATAAACAAGTAATCACAAATTTGCATTTACAGGCCTGCACATACCATGTGCACATCTCTACAGTCACACTGCACCAGCACGCATCCAGTGTTGATGCACCACAAACAGGTAGGCACAACTATGTCTGCCCAGCCACATAAACAGATGCATTTTGTACAGCACCTATTCTCCATCTCTACATCTGAAACACACACCTGCAGCACACTGCCCCACAGCACCTGAATGCCTCCACCCCGAGAGCATTCACGCTCAGCCTCTCAGACAGGAATTTTAATACCTCATTTTACAAATTAAAAACTATGATGCAGACAAAATGGCCTGAAGCCACTCTAAAGTGTGTCATGCAGCAGGGAACCAAACGTCTCCATCTTAAAGCCCGAGAAGTCCTCCTACTATTGGTTTCCTACTTCTGAAGGCTCATTGCTGCTTCACGGACACAGCTGGGCAGGGGCTGGAGACATTTACACAAGAATATAAAAACTGCATTGTGTAGGCAACATGGAAAAGGGCAGAGGCATCTTTATGAGTGGGAGAGGGCAAAGCTCCATATGCTCCACCTGTACTTTAAGTGCTGACAGAGGACATGGCCGACGTGTTATTTGGTGAAAGCTGCTGTAAGACTAAGACAGTATTTTTCTATGCAAGTGTAACTACACAGTATGATTCCAGCTTAGACAGCAGCCTTTCTCTTTAAAAGCTATATGGAAGCTACACATATGTGCCCCATCCTGATTCTTCCTCTAGTTTCCCATGTGTGAGCTTCCTGCCGCAACACCCAAAACCTGCCTTGGCAACAGCTCGGCCGCTCACCAAAGAGGTGCTCTTGGAGCAGAAGGTTTCTTTACTTTTCCCTCTGCTTGGCTCCGATCCCACCACATTTGGAAAGCTACATCCAGCACTGGCTGTCTGAGCTAAACGGCGGCTCTGTGCTAAGCTGCAGGGGAACAGGCAACCCGAGGGACTCGCAGGGTCCAGATCCAAGAAGTCAGGCTCTGAATCAAAGCAGCTAAGAAATTTCCTCTGCTGAGCAAACACCTAACTGCTGAGAAAAGCAGGGCTTTTACTTACACTAGTGTTAGCTACAGAAGGCTGAGATTAAGGGATGGAAAACAGGTGAAAGACTCAAGGACCTGCACGTATTCAGCTTAGTAAAGAGTAGGTTACCGGGAAATCTGATCAGTGTACACATACTCACAGGGAGGCTTTTCATACCAGTACCTGTCTTCATATACACCTATAAACCACAGCTAGGTAAATTCAGACTGAATGAAGGCGCACATCACTGAGCGAGGACATCAAACCAGCTTACCGAGGGTCTGTGACAGACAAGCATGCACAAGACATTTTTAAGTCAGAAGTGGATGTTGCTCTTTAAGAGATGCTCCTTGTTCAATCACAACCGTTAAACCTGAAATAAGAAATGTCCTCAGCTTCCCACAGTACACATGAAGGCAGCACAACCTCGCTAGCCTTAAACCTACAAAACTATCCGAGCACCTTGACTGGTATAAAAAACAAAGAGCGAGAAGAATTATTTGACAGCTCAGCCTCATGCCCAGATGCTGAAGTGTTACTGGAGCCTTTCACCCCACACTTATCCTCTGCTGCTAAACAGAAAATCCTGGCACCAGCCACAAGCATTAAGTAAATGGGAAGCTATTCTCTGCCAGCAGCTGGGAGAAACTTCCTTTTCTCCGCACTTTGCACGTAAAGAAAACCCCACAATAGTACTTGAGGTAATGCTGCTAGCCAGATTTTCAACTGACAGACTCTTGAGGAAAGCCTCCAGATATGAAGTCTGCTCCTAAGGACCCTCTTCAAGCAGATGACATTTGACTTCAGGAACATACGGCTCATCTCCTCGAGGAAAGGTTTGCTTTGTTTTCAGTACAGAGAAAAAAAGAGTGCAAAGGAAAAGAAAGAAAAGTCGCATTTACTGTGACCTAGGAAAAACAGCTAAATAATTTTGATCAATATTTTGATTTCTCTGACAAAAGCCACAATCAGCGCTGACATAAACAACTGGTTAGCAAGCCTGGGGGGGCAGGAGGGGTAAATCAAACCAGAGTTTCAAGACACTTATCTTTCCATCACAACAATTGCCACCAATGACAGTAATTTACATGGCTAATAGGCAGTATTATGTTTACAAAATCGTTCTTGGGAAGAAGGATCTAAACAATTTTTGCCAATCTAGCAAAGGAGCTGGTATTGGATCAGATGCTGGTTTTTTTTTCCCCCCCTTTTATCTTCCTTGCGTATTTCGCCAAGATGCCTTGCTATGCAACAACGCATAGTACCTTTGCAAGCACACACAAACCTGTGGAGCACATGATTGCCCTCCTATGACAACCTCAATTCTCTAACAGCAGGGCTGCCTGAGCCTCTATGGCAGGGGAAAATACCTATCAAGCAGGAAATAATGGAGTCAAGCCAGCAGCCTCAGATCCTCCACCCTATGCCACGCTTCTTACCCCACTGCTGAAAATAACGTCAAATGAGCCCCAGCATCTTGTACACAAGCCTTATCTCCCATACAGTGACAGGTCCCATCCCAACACCACAAGCTAAACCCCCTGAACATCAGCCTGAACATCTGCTAATTCTCTGCCCTCCCCAACCCCGTCTTTGTTTGGGTTTTTTTTTTTTTTTGGTCATGAAAAGTTCCATGTCTCCTTCTTACGAGCTCTCTCAAGGCTTTGCCAGGAGTCAAACGGGTGAGTGGGACTAGTAGGGCATAGAAATGGGCTGCAACTAGCCCAGTCCCTCTGTGTCAACCTGATTAAGAGAAGGACTACACAATGGTATTTCCAGAAGGGTAACAGCACATGGCATTAGCACAACAAGGAGCACACTGGAGTTTTTCACTAGACCATCTCCAAAATAAAGAGACAAAAAGAGGACAAAGATTTCCAAAGGAACATAAAAGCCTTCTCAGTTGCAGTAATAACAAATCAGTAAACACTTGACTAGTTTTCTTTTAATATTGGGCACAATCCCACTTTTATCTAGAAAATACATACACCCATTCTGCAAGTCGGATCCAGCTAGCCAGCCAAGCAGCACAGAAGACAGTCTTGCATCAAGTGCAAAACTTGAGGTAATTTTAAAGCCTATAAGCACTGGTGATGCTTTTGAAAAAGATTTATCAAAGCCCTGCATGCATAGACAGCCAGGTTTTGCCAAAACCCTTGGTGTATTCATACAACACAGCACGGGAAATCCATCCCATTAAGTAATGACCTTTTTGGTCACACCAATTAACTTGATCATCTATCGACAGTCTATTTAGAAACTATCAAGGACACACATTTCCCAGCACAGACAGCTAAACATAAAGCAGGACCTTATCACATGCGTCCCAACCCACTGCCAGCCTGGCATCACTTCTGCAGCCCAGGTTTGCTCTACCTCTGCTCCAAGTTCTGCCATCCCAGCACCTTTCTCTGGAGTTCCATTTTAACTGTTTAATTTCCCAAATCCTTGTATTTAACAAGGTGCTAAGCCATCCCAACTCCAAGGGGAATGTGGTTCAAAGACCCAAGCAGGAAATGAGAGCAGGGAAGTCAGTCGGAATAAGGGAAAGGGCTACAGCAGACTGAGCACAGGTGCACTAGCTTCACACATTAGCTTTTAATTCTCCCACCAATTTGGGCTGAGAGCAACCTCTGGGGATGCTCACATTTCATTAACACACCTTTCATATTAACCACCTGTCCTCAAGAAATCCACATGAGATCTTGAAAAAAAATTAAAACATTAAAAAACAAGAAAGCATAATAATAAACCAGGTTATTCAATAGCTCAGCTGAATTTAATACGGCAGTAATAGGCAACTGCATTTAAAATGCAGATGCAGATTTTTAATAATTTCAGAACATCCAACATGAAAGTTTCAGTGGAATACAGTAATTGCTTATCATAACCACCACAAAGTATGTTTATTAGCCACGGAGATAAAACACTGCATTTGCTGGACTTCTCAGATAAAGCAGGCCCGTATCACAACAGCAGGATCCCATGGATTAAGAGCAGGAGAGGATCTGACTCAAACGGAGACACCAAAGGGCATCAGTGACATGAACGAAAACACGTCCAAGGGAGAAGCACCACAACCTACACACTCACGAGCAAAGTGTCTTGACACCTGCAAACAGGAAAGCGTTAGATATGCTCAAACAAGGTTGATGACAAGTGTTTGGGTTCTCCCATGGAGAATGCCTCTTCTCAACAGCTGCAACTCTAGCAGGTATCTACCTTCCTGGAAGTAAACACTGACCAACTCTTCCTCTCCCTGTGAAAGCTCTGTTGCTCTTCAGAATTAGGAAATTCAATGGCGTTTCAAGGATGACTTCAGCATACCAGTGAAAGTCAGACAAACTAGAAGGAGCTCTTTGGTCCTTCCCCCCCACAACTGGTGTGGGGTTTAGCAACTCTAGAAGGGCTCATGAAAACACAGCTCAACACTGCTTTTCATGAAGATGGGGGATTCATTTTTAACAACTGTGGATCCTCTCACCAAGAAGCCATTACATCGGAAAAACATAAGAAGCACTTGGAGGTCACTTACTCATGGGATTTTAATAAATGCAAGAAGGGTACGTAGAGTGACGGTGTTCTTCATATGTTTACAGTGTGCAACAGCAACTTCTGCCCAGCTGGAACAAACAGGAAAACTGAGACAGAGACAGCAAGCGACCAACACAAAGACTACAGAAAGAGCCAATACCACAGCAGCTCCAAGTCCTGTGTTTGGGAAATGCTCTCCCAAGAAGAGAGGAAAGCAAAACAACTACCAAGCCCTGTGACGCAAATGCTGGCGTAACCATAAAACAACAGCACATTTTAAAGCATAAAAGACTTCAAAAATAAAATAAACAAGTGGATGCAAGGACTTGAGATAGTGATTTCCTGCAGCTTTGTGTCTTGTGACTGGATTACCCTGTCCTACCCTAACAGGGTGCAAGATCCATTCAAAGCTCTTCCTGCAGTTGAGACACTTCAGTTTCCTCACCTAGGTGGGTTTTCCAGTGCCCCTCCTTCAGTCCATGCAGCAACTGCTTCTCTCTCTTCTACTTGATCACTTATTTTCAAAAGCTCTGAATTCTCCATATCCACACTAGCTATGACTGACCAGCAGGTCCAAGTTATTTAGAAAAGGAAAGTGAGATGGACAGACAACCAGACAGCATGACTACACGTAAGTCTCTTTTCCTTAGAAAACCAGGTTAAAAATACTGCAGACAAGCGGGTCCAGTTCTTCTCCAGAACGTAATGAAATTGCACCAGAGTTGATTTTGGCCCAACATGCACTTGGCAAATACTGATAACAAGGATTTACCATATCCCATCTAGTATTACAGCTGACTAAAAGCAAACATTTGCTTCCTACAGATAACAAAATGACTATGATCGCTGGGGGTTTGTAAAGGTTAGGGTTTCTGCCATCACCCAAGACAGGCCTATAATTCCCAGTGTCCAAGCAGAAAATCCCCTGCGTGTAACACTGGCCTCAGGTGTGCACTCACCTCACGCAGAGATACAGTTTGGGGTGGATTCCAGCAACAAATTACTATCAGATTAAATATTAATTCCCACCTTAATTATATAACCATGACTAGGCTTAATGGCCAGGCAGCCATTTAAACAGGAGAGGAGCATGTAAATCATGCAAGCAGCATCTCTTACGCTGCAAATGCCCAATCTGGTTCACAAGCACCTGGATTCTTTCCCGGGAAAACAGCCAGCCTTTGGGAAGGCAGCTCTGAGGGAGTCAGAGTTCAAATCACCCAGCAAGCAATACAGTATCAGGAGTCACGAATTTGTGAGCTAACATGGGACAATGCAGCACCCTGCCCTTGGGGTAGCTGTACGCTATAGTGAGATGAAGATCATATACATGCTGAATACTTATTGATGGATTTCACCCTCATCGATGGATTTTTATCTTCTCAACACCTTTGAGAGGGAAATGTGCAGCATCTCTACTTTTGTCTAAAGATGGGCCATGAAGACACCAGAGCAGATGAAGCAACGGGCCCAGGATCACAGTGGGCACTCAAGTGAGATGTCCTGTATGTCACGGCAACACCCAGCCCGCCCCAGCAGCTCCCAAATGCAGGGGGCTCTGGTGCCCCCCATGCAGAGAGACCGGTGCTGCACCACAGAAGCTACCTCCAGCTCCAGATCAGGCTGCAAGCATGCACGCAGGGAGAACCATCTCCCTTCTTCTTCAGGGAAAGGCAGATTGCCAAACATATTTTTTTTTAAATTACTACTTTCGCCACTCTGAAGTGGCTTGCGTACCATCAGCGATACACCCACCCCGCATGGGGCCCCCTGCAGCAGATCAAACTTCTTACAGCTGCCAGGAGAAAGTCTGCTGCAGGAAGGGGGGAGACATCAGAAAATTAGCAGGTTCTGCTTCACTTTGGACTTCAAGGTAGTGAAAGAGGGCACAAAAAAACCCAAACAAACAAAAAAAAAACCACCTAGGGAAAACAAAAACAGAACCAAGCCTGAGCGGTTTCTCCTTCAGCCTCACACACCAGAAGAAAAACAGAGAAATGCCAGCAGAGACATTCCCCGCTTTTGAGCAGCCTCTGCCGTCAGGGCTCGGAGACTGGCTGTCACGACAGCCGCAGCACAACGGCAGCAAGCTCCTGCACAAGAAACCTGTCCCTGAAAACACGATACAGGCAAAACCTCACTAACGTGGTGGGCACGAGCGTTTGGCATTGCCAGTGCCCCCTGTTTCTTGGGGACTGTAAGAAATACCCCTTCCCTGCACCGCTCATCGTGCCTCCGTGCTACCCAGCCCACGGACGGGTGACAGCGCAACACCAGTCAACAGGGGACATGGACCTGCACGCAGGTGACATCCTGCGAAGCGCAGGTGACCGCAGCAGCAGAGATGCACGATCCCCGAACAATGGTAACACTGACTTCCCCAGGCAAAGGCACTAACTGCACACAGCTGGCTGCGGGGTTACGCCGCCAAGACGGATGCGACAGGAAGGATAAAACAAATCAGACCTAAAGTTAGGTGATGTTGAAAAAGGAAATCTGTTCTGCAGCAAGACCACTCAACCACAAATGCAAATGACATAAACCCAGATGGATTTCAGCTGATCGTTCGAACGGAAAGCTCAGCCCACTTCCCAGCGACACATTCCCTGTGGAGAGCCCCAAGAAAAGCAACCAGCACAACCCCCTTGCCAGAGGCAACTGAAGAGGGGATGTTTTGTTGGGTTTTTTTTTTCTTAAACCCTTTCCTGCTACTGCAGGGAAAACAGTCTCAAAGTAGGACAGGCAGAAGGCTTTCAAAACACTGGATCACATCCCCAGCTAGTGTAAACTGGCACGGCTTCCATCAAGTCCACAGAAGGGGGAAGGTTTTCCAGTCTACTTGTCTCCTAGGTATTTCATACCCAGCAAGGCTTGAACTTTGGGTCAAAACATGTGGGCTTTGGGATCAAATGCAGACTTTCCCAAAACCATTTCAATCCTCTGCCAAATTAATTTCAGATTGAAACAAGTCCCTGTTTTTCTTTTCTGAATCAAACCCACCTGTTGGAAAGCACATCCGTATGTACCAAGTGGCACGTCCACAGACTGTGCGGACGCACTCACTACCTCTCTACACAATATGTGGCCCATTGTTAGAAAACAAACAGAAACAATTTCCACTAGTTGCCTACTTGCTTGCAAAAAACGCAGAGAAGCCACAACTGCCAATTCCCACAAAGCATGTGAAGTTTTCTTGCTGAAGTGGGTTTGAAAAACAACATCCACTCCACCACCCCACCTTTTTCTTTCTTTTTTTTTTTTTTTTTAAATCATTGTTTTCCATTACAAGCCTTGGGATCCACTTAGCTGTTTGCTCAAACACACAGCTCCCACCCGCCTCAGCTTACCCATTTGTCTGCTGGTGGGGTCACAGACTGCCACCCATCTAAAAAAACCCATGCGCACTGATGACAATGGGCCGTTTACATGGACCGTTATTCATTTCTACACACAGCCACCGTAACGCTGCACCTATATCAAATGATAACCTACCCCTTATGGGAGCTCAATGTTCCGAAGAAAAGAAAGAAAAGAAAAACAACCCTGCAGCCATCCACCACACTGTATTCTCCCCCAAAAGGCTCTTTTCAAAGCCATAAAGACTAAACATCCTTTGTGCTGTTATTATGTTCTGCCGAACCTGAATGCATCATAAAATGGAATAAAAATGTACAACGACATAGGGATGGCTCCTCCACTGCAATCCCTCGTTTAGGAAGCTCTTTTAAACGAGAGCAACTCCAGGGCACACACACAGCTCACGTTTTTCAGCGTAGCTCCGCCAGCCTACACCCGTCCAGCCCCTTCTCGGGGACAAGGACAAAAGCTTTTGCGGGTCTGCTCACGCACAGGCAACGAACCACGCACCCCAAGGTCCACAGCTCCAACGACCCTCGACGCAAACTTCGATGGCAAACGCAGAAAGTCAGCCAGCGCGACAGGCGTACGTGTACCCGTGCACGGAGCTGTTTGCGTAACCGTTGCAAAACATGGGCGCAAGGAGCACGGCTATTCCTGGGTCGCTTCCTTGACCAACGGGACATCTGCCCACCCAGGCGTCCTGCACTGGTGGGAGCCGGGTGAGGGTCCCCACCATGGCCCTGCCAGACACCTGGGCCTGCTCCGGGCCAGCCCCACGCCAGACAAGCGCTTCGTCCCCGGGCCAGCCTGGCACAGCAGCCGTCCCTCCAGAGGAAACTTGCCACTGGCAAGGTGGCAGCCCGGGGGGTCGCTGCTGCTGGCCCACTCCCCCCCCACCCTCAACCCCAGCCCAGCCCTGAGGGGGGGGCTCCCTGTAGGGGATGCCCTGTATCACCCCCAAAAGGTGACCCCAAAGGAGGCACCGTCCAGACACGGGTTGAGGCCACGAGTGTGGCTGTCGCCCGACTCAGCGGGACGAAAAGCGGACGGGGAAAAAAGAAGGGGATGGCGAGGGG